>JAQJVL010000969.1:0-303384 GCA_035578905.1 Stictocephala bisonia | reverse complement strand
ACTATCCGTATCAAAACTGTTTTTAACCATGTAGGCCTACCATTAATCAAAAGTGTTACATGAAGAATAAGAAAAGTATTGGATTTTGATCACATACGAACACACATTTACTCCTCCTGTTGAGTTGGTATTCGTTTTTGTCGAAGTTAATTCGTTATCTCCTAATTTGTCATTTCCCAACTGATTGGTTTTGACTTTACAAACTTTGGATATATGATTACGGCTCCCACACTTGTATCAAATAGGGTTTCTATTCGGCAAGAATTCTTAAAATGGTTCCCCCACAAACAAAACAAGGACTTTTAGGCCTACTTACAATATTGCAGTCTTGTTGTGTGTCTGAAGACGCAACTTGTATAGTACTCAGTGTATTCGCAAGTTCTACAACTTCCGAAAATGTATTATAGTCTTTCCTCATCAATGATACTTGACACTGGAATCATTTATTCTCATAGCAAATGCTGTAATTAAGGCTTGTAGGAAAAACTGAACAGGAAAACTACAATAATTTACAATTCGTCTCAAATTGTTTTAGAACTCTTCTAATGTCTCAGTATTTTGGCAGTATGAAATAAACTTTACTCTTTCTGCAATTGCTATTTTTGTAACTTTGAAATTGTTGGACAACATTTCAAACAACTCCTCACAAGAAAAATCATCAACGATCTAGGTTTACAAAGGTTAACGAACTGTTTCTAGTACTTTGGTGCTCAGTTATAAAAAGAATTTTCATGTTTTCTTGATAATTTATTCGAGATATTTTAAGGTAATTTGTGAATTTAATATGCCAAACATCTATATTTATCTTCTCTGGGTCAAACTGTTCACATGTGAATTTTGGAATCGCTGTAGTTTGCTGTTGCTGTCTTCCAAAATCTATTGGTTCAATATTACGTATTTCTTATAGGCATTTCAATCCCGTCCTCGTCGCCACTGATGTGTTTTACTAACTATTATGTCAATAAAAGATCGGAATTACATTTGAACCTGACATCTTTATTTAAACACCGAAAATATATTAAACAAAACAATAATACTAAAATAGCTGTTACATATGTGATTAATTAATTCAAATCATAGAAATTGAAACTTTACTATACTTCAATAAAGTAAACTTGTTAATCGAACAAACATTGCAAGATATTCTAATTGCAAATAATTGCCCTTCTGAATAATGCTATACAGAATCTTGTACTTTCTTTGTCCCCGTACAGAGTTATCCAAGATCGCTAACACACAATCAGAACAGACCAAGTACGGATATTAATCATTGACAATATAGAGAAATGAACTTTCGACTGTCTACAAATTTATGAGACATCAGTATGGCGACCAGCACAGCTCGACATCCACTTGTCGGTCATTGTCACGAACGACCCCGAGAACAAGGGAGAAGCGTGACACCAACACCGCAGATCGTCTGATTCACTCTTCAACCATGGTTCGATTGCAAAGAACATGAAATGGGCAGATCACTTTTTACGAAACGCACATTTAGTTAGAAAATAGATCTATCGGGCCTAACCATTTTATTAAATAAAGGTTTAACTTAAAATAAAAAAGAGCGGAAATAAATTATCCTCACAAATAAGAGTCTTAAAAGTATTTGATAAATGAGGAGAAACTAATATTTTTGTAGTTTTGTCCTTATAAAATTAATTTTCTTAATACGGTTTTTAATGGTATTTATTCTTTTTCATACCTAAGAAGATAATTTACGGTATATGGTCATAAGTCTATGTCTGTCACAAGCCTCAATACTTGTCTGCAGAGGCTGTCGGCCATGTTGGTTTTAATCCCATAAGAACAATGTTATTTGCATTTCCATATTTTTTCGTTATTTATCAAACAAAATGCGTGTATTAAGTATCATTTTAAACGTTATCATATTGCGCATTGGGTTTGCTTGTGATATTTTGCATAGGCCTACATAAGCCTAGGTTTGAAAAATAGGTGAAAATAAAAACATTAAACTAAATAGGTTTTGTATTTTCAGATGTTTTTGGAATGCGCATGTTTTTTTATGTTTCTGGATTTTTTTTTTTTTTTGTTTTTTTTTAATGCGCAAACCAATTGAAACGCGCAAATTAATTCTTGATCAAATGCAATTTGTTTTTAAAAATCCATTTAAAGTAACTGTTTAGTTTGGATGAGTGTGGTCTTATATCGGTTCGAAAATAGCACGTGTTCTTATAGGATTAATTAAAACCAACATGTCCAACAGCCTCCGACAACCTCTGCAGGACTCTTGAAAAAGTTCATAGATGTAAATGTCTGCTTTGAACTAGACTTAGCAATAAAGGAATTGTTCTTGCCGACTCATCTAGCACAATGTTAGACATCAACACCAACAACAAATCTAACAAACAGAACCGCCATTATATATGTATGATAGAACCTGTCTCCTGGACCCTCGGCTACCTGGGACTGGCCCGGGACACCCCCCAGCACTGTCAGCCGCCTGCGGTGTTTCCTTAATGAGTCACTTACTGGCATCCCCACTAGGTGAACTAACTTTTTTCCCGGATCACAATTTTTGAATTTTTTTCAAATATTTGAAAAGTACATAAAAAATAAGATTAACGATATAAAACTGATAAAAATTGAACAATATTGAGGTGGTCTGTTTATTTGTTATAGTAACAATAAATGTGGTTTTGTGTAACGATATGACGATTAAATTACATTGGAATTGACAACAATTCTAGTAAAATATTTTTTAAATAAGCTTATGAGTAACATGGGTTAGAAGTAACAATCAAGTTTCACGAAAAAAAAATCTACGGTACCAACACTTGGAAACATTGGACTTTTGCAGTGGAAGTCTGACTGATGGTGGCTAAAATATTTCTGAGAAGTAAATTATTGCAAGTTTACTGAGTAAGAATAATAAAGCCAAACACTCCGTTATTGAGTAAACATTATTATCATAGGCCATTTTACCAATGTGAATCTAAATAATTGACAAGGATTTGAAAAATAAGACTATTCCTACTTTTAAGCACATTATATTTATAATTCAATCAATATTTTACAACTTTCACTTTTCACATGAACTTTAACAATATAATCCAAAAGCACATCATATACATATCTTAAATAATAATGACAAAGGCACATATTTACATAATAACAATGAATATTATACAAACTTACATAAGCAAATTTTGAAATACAGTATACATAATGTAGATTTTACAAGTTTGCTGCGAATAGGCATCGATACGAAAATAATTACTTAATAAGATTATTAAGAACCCATGTACCAAATTTTATCTAAATGTTAGTGATATACATATCTTAAATAATAATGACAAAGGCACAATATTTACATAATAAACAATGAATATTATACAAACTTACATAAGAAAATTTTAAAATATACATAATGTAGATTTTACAAGTTTGCTGCGAATAGGGGGGCATCGATGCGAAAATAATTACTTAATAAGATTATTAAGAAACCCATGTACAATGTTATCCAAATGTTAGTAAATAGAACAGGTAATCAAAATTTTACTAATTTTCCGTAAGAAAAGCATAGGACAACGTGCATACGGTAGTGAGTTTATCAAAACATAAAATGTTATGTTACTTAGGGAATTATTGTAAATAATAAAAGTTTAATTTCTTCACAACCACTTAATCAAGATAATAATTCAAGATACTAATTTAATTGTTTTTCCGCCCTCTTTTCAAAATTACTGAAGGATACTAATGGTTTTGATTTATTTTTTTCATACATATAAATATATACATTTTTCTAGATTGGGAAAAGTTAGGAAAACCTGAATTTTTTAACCTTTAGGTCCTCATAACTTTTGAAAAAAATCTGTTCATACCTGATTACACCACAGGTGACACTACCAAGTCGGGATCGTCATCACTGTCGATATCACTGCCATCCGAGTCACCAGGTGCCAAAGTAATAATTAATTCTTGGACACTAATGTCATCAAGTCCTTCTTCTTTCCAATCGGCCTCAATTTATTTTTCGACGTGCTGTACACAACTTCTCCAGTTATCCGGGTGAAAGAGTTCACTGCTTCCATGAACAAATTTTGAATATCGTTCAGCTTCAAGGTGGTGTTTCGTGCAGCAACAAACCGTTTCAGATTAGCCCATACGAGTTCAATCGGATTGTAGTTGCAGTGGTATGGTGGAAGTCGTACGACTTTGAACTAAGCTGAGAGGCTTTTCTTGTCGATCTCGTAACTTGTGATCGTAGGCTTGTGTAGCTTTATCAGGTTATATAACTCGGGCTTCCGCAAGTCACGAGAGAGAGGAGATATTGCGCGTTTTCAGCCATTCTTCCATTTCACACTTCTTTGAGGCCGATGTTGGCACTTTATTTACTATTCGAGAGTGATATGATGCATTATCCATCACAATAGTTGAACCAGCCGGAATGGATTTGAGCAGCACTTCAAAAACCAACCTTAAATACTTCGTGGTTCATCTCTTCATGCTAATCCACTGTTTTTTTTAGATGTGAAAATTAGCGGTGGCGTATTTTATACCATCCGTGGAATCCCCAGCATGACAAATTATTAATCGCTTGCCTTTTCCTAATGGAGCATTTACAGAACAGTTTTGGTTCATCAGTCCATCCAGAGTCTTTCGAAGTGTTCGCATCAATCCAGGTTTCATCTAAAAAAATGCACTTTTTGAAGTCTATATCTCGAATTTTTCTTAAAAAACCGCATCTGGCAAGAGCTACTGATGGTTTCTCCATTAATATTTTTCTATGGTCTAGTTTTTTTTCCATTTAAACCCAATATTTTTTAAAACCCTCGCCAATGTCTGTATGCAGCCATGAAACAAATCAGCTTTACGTAAGCTTGTTTTAAGTTTTCGGAGGGTAGTACTTCTCGACGTCTTTTAATAGTTTCTTCCTCCCGAAGGCATTTGCCTTTTCTTCGGTGTGTATAAAAGTAACTTCTTATATGTATGGGGGGGGGGGAGTACCAACGTATCAGTACAAGTGTTTTTTATTGCCTCAGTGGTTTTGAGAGTTACTGACAATGAAAAGTGTATTCATAATGTTTTTTGTAAGGAGGTTCTGTTGGAGCACTGCACTACCAGAACCTAAAAGCAAAGACACTTAGGACTGTATTTTGAAATGATTGAAATAGTGGTGTGGTAAAATATGCCTTTTATAATATGGTAAAAGGTGCCATATTATAAAAGGTATTATTCCTTGTCATCCACATGGCAAACTGGATCCTTAGGAACATAATATGCCCTAGGATTGGTTTTCTTACACTCGTATCATAACTTACAGAAACGGTCGGATTTTCGTCAGAAGGTAGGCTTTGGTCCACTTCTTCAAATTCATGTTGGCTCACTGAGAAGGCTTCATCTTCCATTGATTGTTTTAACTGCAATCTTATGCGGCTCAAAGTTCTGGTGGAAATATTGCAAGCTGCAGACACTCTTTCAGACACCTTTTTAAGATCTAATAACGGTCCCTTGTTGTCACGTTCCCGCTCGAAGTATTGCAAAAACAGATGCAATAATCTTCTTGCCAGAGAATTGTATGCTGTCCCAGCACGCTTTTCACTTGATGGATGGCATATTCACAAAAATAAAAGTAAACAAAAAAACACTAACACACAAATAGTCACATAAAAAAAATAATAGCAAAAATATGCAATAGTAAACTCAATTGAAGAAATGCTTAATTTAAAAATTCGCTAACCAAAAAATTAAATGAAAACACAGTGGCTATTTAATTTTACCACGATGTTACTGTGGCCAACACTCACTTTGAACTGAAAACTACCCTCACCCCTAGAAACTCGTAAGTAGTTGATTAAGCATTTTTCAGAAATAGATTAACTACCATGAGTAAGACTTCCGCTGCGAAAGTCCAATGTTCCAAGTGGTAGTACCGTTATAACGCAAAATACAGATTTTTCTCATGAAACTGGATTGTTACCTATTATCTTTTATAAGCTCAGTTTAAAAATAATTTTATTAGAATTGTTGTCAATTCCAATGTAATTTAATCGTCATATCGTTACACAAAACCAACTATACTGTTGTATAGTAACAAATAAACAGACCACTCAATATTGTTCAATTTTTATCGATTTTTATATCGTTTAATCTTATTTTTTATGTACTTTTCAAATATTTATAAAAAATTCAAAAATTGTGATCCGGGAAAAAAAGTTAGTTCACCTAGTGGGGATGCCAGTAAGTGACTCATTAAGGAAACAGCCTCAGGCGGCTGCCAGTGCTGGGGGTGTCCCGGGCCAGTCCCAGGTAGCCGATGTTCCAGGAGACAAGTTCTATCATACAAACTATAGGTGGACAGGGGAAGGGACCAGGACCGAGTTTGGAAACAAGACTGCGGCGAAGGTAAGACAGCGCCATCCGATATAACGGCCATCGGTATGGGGAGGGGTGTTAATTGTTCGGGAGGTGAGGGTGGCTACCCCTAATAGCTCTTGATTTATGCTGCGTTGCACCCCCCTAGCCCTTAAAAAATATGTTTAATTCTTATAGTTTAGTTGTAAGATCTCAAGAATACGTGGCACTTGTTTATGTACTATAGAACGAGATAACTTGAACTGAACGAAATACCAAGCCTTAAAATCAGATATTTAAATAATGAACATAAATGCATGGTCTGGAACTATTTTAAAATTTTTAATAGGTTGATGATTTTTCTTGTAGGAGTTGTTTGAAATGTTGTCAAACAATTTCAAAGTTACAAAAAATAGCAGTTGCAGAAAGAGTAAATTTTTTTCATATGCCAAAATACTGAGACATTAGTAGAGTTCTCAAAGTTCAGCATTTTGAAAATACAATTTTTGTTTGCTGTTTGTACATTCTTTTTCTTGTATATCATTTAGGCATTGTTAAGGGCTCAACAGAAAAACTAAACTGACTCCGCTTATCAAACTAAACTTGGTTGAGAAAGTCTATTATTAGTATTTAATTTTACATAAACACTGCTCCTCTACTCTCTTGTATAAATGGTGACTGTAACATAAAATATTTGTTATAAATTGACCAATCTAGAAGTTTTCTCCACTACCCAATAATGTTTGTTTACAGGAATAACTTTAGAAGCTCAAGTTAAAACTGTTTGTAACTTATAGACTATAAAATTAAGTGAACATGGGCGTGTAGAATAACATCGCTCAGTTACTAACAAATAATTTAATCTTTGGAAAGAAAAATTTAACGTAATACAACAAAGTAATTTATTATTTTCTAACCGGCAATGTTCTTTATATACCACTATCGAGGAAACTAATGTTAATTGTAATATTGAACATCACTCTGATAATAAGTAACCACGTACATGTAAATGACAGCTCAAACTCAGTTGTCAACTTGCTGATAAACTCAACATCACAGACTTGTTCCAAACTTAACCTCTATTCCATTTTCCAGTCCCATGACCTCTGTAATTATAACCAAATGGATATTTTTAAATAAAAAATATTCCAATAAAACGATATTTAAAAAAATATAACTCAATATTAACCCTTTTCAGACGACAATTTAAATTGTTTGGATAAGTAGAACATTATTAACAGTTAAGAAAATGAGTGCATAGTGTAGAACACCAGAAAAGATATTGTATATTGTAGATCCACCTCATCTACACTCTGTAACAAACAACACGTCTGGATATTTATTATTACAGGGATTAGGAGTTATGGTTACACCAATGTGACACATCTACTAACTATATTGTGTAGTACATAGATTCTTATGTCGGACGCCGGTTTTCAATATCCTACTCATATACACACTTTAAAGAACGTCATGTCGGATATTTATTATATACAGGGAGTTAGGAGTTATGGTTACACCAATTGACACATCTACTAACATATTTTTAGTACATGATTCTTATGTCGGTACGCCGTTTTCAATAGTCCTACTCTATACACACTTTTAAAGAACGTTGGATATTATTATATACGAGTTAGGTTATGTACCCATATGACATCTAACTATATGTTATTGTACTAAAAATCTCTTTGGATTCTTTGTCCGCATAGATCCTTATTCGACGCGGTGTTCGATAATCCACCTCATCTACACTCTGTAACAAACAACATGTCGGGTATTTATTATGTACGGAGTTAGGAGTTATGGTTACACCAATGTGACACATCTACTAACTATATTGTGTGTACCATAGATCCTTATGTCGGACGCCGGTGTTCGATTATCCACCTCTTCTACACTCTGTAACCAACGTCATGTCGGATATTTATTATGTACGGAGTTAGGAGTTATTGGTTGCACCAACGTGACACACAGCTACTGACTATATTTGTCGGACGCCGGTGTTTATAATCACCTCTTCTACCCTGTACCAACGTCTGTCGGATTTGTACGGAGTTAGTTATGGTTGCCCACGTGACAAACTACTGATATATTTGTCGACGCCAGTGTTCGATAATCCACCTCTTCTACACTCTGTAACCAACGTCATGTCGGGATATTTATTATGTACGGGAGTTAGGAGTTATGGTTTCACCGATGTGACACAGCTACTAACTATATTGTGTAGTACATAGATCCTTATGTCGGACGCCGGTGTTCGATAATCCACCTCATCTACACTCTGTAACAAACAACGTGTCGGGATATTTATTATGTACGGGAGTTAGGAGTTATGGTTACACCAATATGAGACATCTACTACCTATATTGTGTAGTACATAGATCCTTATGTCGGACGCCGGTGTTCAATAATCCACCTCATCTACACTCTGTAACCAACGTCATGTCGGGATATTTATTATGTACAGGAGTTAGGAGTTATGTGACACATCTACTAACTATATTGTGTATTACATAGATCCTTTTTGTCGGACGCCGGTGTCCGATAATCCACCTCATCTACACTCTGTAACCACCGTCAAGTCGGGATATTTATTATGTAGGGGAATTAGGAGTATATGGTTACACCAATGTGACACAGCTACTAACTATATTTTGTCGGACGCCGGTGTTCGATAATCCACCTCATCTACACTATGTAACCACCGTCAAGTCGGGATATTTGTTATGTACGGGAATTAGGAGTTATGGTTACACCAATGTGACACAGCTACTAACTATATTTTTTCGGACGCCGGTGTTCGATAATCCATCTCATCTACACTCTGTAACCAACGTCATGTCGGGATATTTATTATGTACGGGAGTTAGGAGTTATGGTTACACCAATGTGACACAGCTACTAACTATTTTGTGCACTACATAGTATCCTTATGTTGGGACGCCGGTGTTAGATAATCCACCTCATTTACAGTCCTGTAACCAACGTTATGTCGGGATATTTATTATGTACGGGAGTTAGGAGTTATGGTTACACTAATGTGACACAGCTACTAACTATTTTGTGCACTACATAGATCCTTATGTTGGACGCCGGTGTTAGATAATCCACCTCATTTACAGTCTGTAACCACGTCATGTCGGGATATTTATTATGTACGGGAATTAGGAGTTATGGTTACACCAACGTGACACAGCTACTAACTATATTTTGTCGGACGCCGGTGTTCGATAATCCACCTCATCTACACTCTGTAACCAACGTCATGTCGGGATATGTATTATGTACGGGAGTTAGGAGTTATGGTTGCACCAATGTGACACAGCTACTAACTATTTTGTGCACTACATAGATCCTTATGTTGGACGCCGGTGTTAGATAATCCACCTCATTTACAGACTGTAACCACGTCATGTCGGGATATTTATTATGTACGGGAGTTAGGAGTTATGGTTACACCAAATTTGACACAGCTACTGACTACACTGCCTAAATCTCTAGGGAACGCGAGAAGTGTTTATACGTATAACCAATGATTCAGTTGATTTTTATACAATAACACTACATTATATATTATTATGTATGTATGCTTAATAGATATAAATCTGAAATCTTCTTATTTTCCTAATTCGTTATTAATTTATTTTCCATTAAATGTTTACATGATTTAATTCTATAAGGGAGATAGATATTCTCTAACGATCGTTTTTGAGAGCTTTTATGATTTGGTTTCCTTACAGATTTTTTATATTTTCTGCTTTCTTTGACGTTAATTATCAAAATGAGAAAATCATGTGAGCAAATTGCAATGTATACTTTTGCTTATTTAACAATCGATTTATAATACTTGAAGAGCCAGATGTTATACTTTTTATATTCAATATTTATTAAAAGTATGATAATATTACAATGGACTGAAACTAGCCTAAGATGATTGAGTAGTAACTAAAATAAACGTAATCGTAATTAATATTGTGCAAGAAACATTGTGGCCACATAACACAAAATGAGAAAATTGCAGGCTTAAAGACATTTTAATCTAATTATTAAACGTGTATAACAAAATATGTACATTTATCAAAGTCCATACAATCAATACTTTATTTATGATTATAAATATATAAATGTAATATGTATATTATATTCTATTAATTTCCAAATAATTCTAGACTGTAAATGTAAAAACAAAAATTACGTATAAGTTATGTGATAGTTTTATTTAGGTAGTATATCTTTTATCAATCATATACAAATTCCTTTTTGTATGCCAGACAAATAAAACATTTGTGTGAATGTAGTAAACAATAACTCAGAGCCACTATTTATCTTTTTAATTAAGCCACGACGTCAATCGTCATGAAGATCGGAATTGTAATGAAAACAAAATATATTGCACTCATTTTGCTTATAACCAACACCAATGTTCGTTTTCAACGTGTTTCCTGTGTTCAGAAATTGAATAAATTCCTGAAATAAAGTTTAACTCCTACACGAAAGTGTAGATGAACTTAAAAAAGTCCTATTAACTTTTTAAAATGTTTCCTTAGATTGTAACAAAACAAAAACTACCAAGTTTAGACATATGCTAGGCCTTTGCGACTAACAATTTTTTTGTTAAAAATAGGAAATTGAATAGACAAGCAAATTATTTCGGAAGCCGAACATGCATTTCAGAATGAAACATTAATGTAATGGAAACGTAAGTTGTTGCCACCCTAACGATATAATGTATGTTTTCTAATGGAAAGAATCTAACAATAAGATTGCTGAAAGCTGAAATTTTACCAACGTTCCTAGAGTAAAAACTGTCAATGTAAACGATTTCATCAATCGGTTTAAATTATCGATCTATCGAGTGCTAGCGAACTGCCAACATAGTTCAGCCAAACGTTACCTACGAACACGTCGTTAAACGATATGTAAAGTCCTATGTAAATTATTTTGCCTGATAGATCAACTCCTGATACCTCAATAATTGATCTCCGTACGCAAGCGTGGAGAAGGAAGGGGTTTAGCTGTTAACACTTGAGTGTACGTACACAGCCCCGTTGTCGGCCACTTATGACACTTTATCGATAGTCGTGCCACTCCAGCTGCAGTCCACCTCACATAATCTTAGCCGATAGACAGAAATAGCCTCGGACATTTAAAAGGATTGTTGCTCAAAAATATTGATCGTGTTGTTACCCCAAGGGATGAACGAGCACCTGACCAGCAATGTTGTCTCAATTGAAACGTGTGACAAATTAGAATATCAGGCACATCATTAAAATATGTATAGTTTTGAAAAGATCTAAACGAATAAAAGGAGTTTCTTAGAGCACTGTAACCAAAAGATAGAAAAAGTAAATTAACATACTACCCACGCAATTCTAAATTAGATAATGACTGATATAAAAAGACATAAACAAACCTGAATGTAGTTAAGTAATTGTGGTGGTAAGAATGTGCGCTCGATGTATGGAGGCTTGAGACTCCCGGGACGTGCTCGAGTAGATGGTGTTGCTAAACTATGATTTGTAGCTCGCCCCTGTACGCCCATTCATACGTTAGTTACAGTACTGTACTTCCTAACCCGGGAAATTAAACGTCATCAGACAGATCTATCGAGTCAAACACACAATGAATCAATTATCAATTCACAGCAATTATGTTAAGAAAATGTGTCAATTATTGTACACTAGGAGTTACCAGTTTGAATATTACGCGATTAAAAAAGGAAAGATAACTGAAGTTAATCTATCAAATATATTTTATCAACTTTCTATTGATTTAAGTTCATCAAAAAAATAGATTTTCGTTGCCCAATTATTAACACTCTATCGATTCATTAAATTTTATTTTGTGACATAATACATAATGTGAAGCCATAAATAAATACTGTTATTATCAAAATACGTTAAATCGTTAGGTAAGATTTTTATGCACAGAGTAAGACGAATTCAGCCGTCTTCAAGGACAGACTGCGATTTCTCCAGGGACAATATTCCTTACCTATTTTGATATTCCATGACTACGTTCAACAAGAATGTGATGCACTAACTACAGTTATGTTAGCTTCATAATGTCTACATTCCGAGATTACACGCAACAACGAGAATGTGATGCACAAACTTCAGTTATGTTGGCTTCATAATGTCTACATTCCGAGATTACACGCAACAACGAGAATGTGATGCACAAACTTCAGTTATGTTGGCTTCATAATGTCTACATTCCGAGATTACACGCAACAACGAGAATGTGATGCACTAACTACAGTTATGTTGGCTTCATAATGTCTACATTCCGAGATTACACGCAACAACGAGAATGTGATGTACTAACTACAGTTATGTTGGCTTCATAATGTCTTCATTCCAAGATTAGGCCTACACGCAACAACGAGAATGTGATGCACAAACCTCAGTTATGTTGGCTTCATAATGTCTACATTCCAAGATTACACGCAACAACTAGAATGTGATGCACAAACTTCAGTTATGTTGGCTTCATAATGTCTTCATTCCAAGATTACACGCAACAACGAGAATGTGATGCACTAACTACAGTTACAAGTATGTTGGCTTCATAATGTCTACATTCCAAGATTACACGCAACAACGAGAATGTGATGCACTAACTACAGTTACAAGTATGTTGGCTTCATAATGTCTACATTCCAAGATTACACGCAACAACGAGAATGTGATGCACTAACTACAGTTACAAGTATGTTGGCTTCATAATGTCTACATTCCAAGATTACACGCAACAACGAGAATGTGATGGACAAACTTCAGGTATGTTGGCTTCATAATGTCTTCATTCCAAGATTACACGCAACAACGAGAATGTGATGCACAAACTTCAGTTATGTTCGCTTCATAATGTCTTCATTCCAAGATTACACGCAACAACGAGAATGTGATGCACAAACTTCAGGTATGTTGGCTTCATAATGTCTTCATTCCAAGATTACACGCAACAACGAGAATGTGATGCACAAACTTCAGTTATGTTGGCTTCATAATGTCTACATCACACGTGAAACTAAATATTAAATTAATCTCTTTCTGTCACTGATTACAAACATTAAGATCCTGTTAGTGTACTCTCTTCATTCTAACTAAATACAAATGTAATTTTTTAGATTTACCAAAGTTCAAATGAAAGTAATTACTAATTGAAGTAAAATAAAATGTTTTGACATCTCTATGTTGTGCTACTAATGCTTCCGTTCCTTTGTACATAATATGTCTAGCTTCTATTGATTTAATTTTCAGTATATATTTAGATATTAATATTAAGTATCTAAGTATATTAAGTGTGTATATCTGCGAATTCAGCAAGTTATGCCACTATCACTTTTGACTAAATGAAGGTTTTTGCATCCGATTTCATGATAGTTTAGTGTACAGTTCAGAGTTCAGTTAAAAAAAATCATCTTGAAAATAAAGTGGTAGAGTTAAATCTAATGATTTTATTTCACATACTGTTATAATAGACAGTGGCTGAAATAAAATTAATTCTGCTAAAATATTACTCAAACATTTTCCCACAAGCATATTTTTTTACAAAAAATAGCAAATGAACAAGCTTTCTTTTTTATATGTACTATAAAAAAGAAAGTCTCCTTTCCTAGGGGCTGCGTGAACAAAATGTAAGAAAATTTTCGTAAAAAACTGGATTTTTCTTAAACAGAAAAACATTAAGGCTACTTGTAAGTTAGGGCCTGCAAAAAATCTAATAAAAACGTTCTTTAGACCAAATAACCCGCTAATTAAAAACTGATAAATAATGATTTATGGGTTGCCATATATATCCATAATATATGGATATATATATTTCTATTTTTATTGGATATTTCATAATGTGGATACATAGAATTTACATTATCCAATCAAAATTTTACAGTATACTCGAGGCCTTTCGAAAACAAGGTTATCATTGTTCATTGTCAAAAGCAACAAGCAACTTAAACATAATTTATAAATACTAAATAAAACCAACATTATTATCATATATTATAAATCATTCTCAAATTAATATTTATTTTATACAAACTGATTTATTTATACTTTTTTTATTTAATATTTAAAAATTATGTTTTAGTTGCTTGTTGCTTTTGATAACGAAAGCATCGTTTTCAAAAGGCCTCCAGTAGTTTTTTTAAATTTTTACTGGATTATTCGAGTATTATTGCAATAAATTATAAGCTATACATGTCTAAGGATCTAATTTATGCTTATTTATTTCAGTTTAAAAGTTTACGGAAATGATGTTTGATGTATGAGAGCAATAATTAATCCCATAATTATAACACGTGCAGGAAATGATACTAATTTCTGTTCAAAACCTAAGAAATTAAAAAAAATGTTAATAAAAAAACTAATAACAAGAAATAGATTGTTCCAGCATAAAGAAACCGAAACATCGCGAATCCGCTGTATCACCCCGCAGACGTTACATTTAACCCCGGGGTAAAATATTGGCAGTATTTAGAGTCCCACTGCTATCGAAAAGTCAGACAAGAAATATCCCCTTTTACAACAGTTGACTTATGGTCTTATTGTTGCTAATAGTGACCGTTCTTCCAACTGAGTACGACTAAACGTCCTTCGTCGTACAAAACCACCAAAACGTAAGGACTGAACTTTTAATGCTAAATTTGAAAAACGTTCTTACCGAATCAATTCCTTTAGAGAAGGTCTCTCTGCGTTACCTGAAAGAAAACAAAATTTTAATAAGAGATAATATAAAGAGTAACTCAAAATAATTATAAATTTGGCACAAATTATATATGCCCTCAGCATAAAACAAAAACGTTACAATTGTTATCTAGTTATACGTTGTGATATAATCTATATGGTTTATTACAACTAGAGCGAACCTTCATACTATAATACCTACTGGGATAGTTTAGAATAGTAATAATTCGAAAGAGAAATAACAATTTAGACGACAAAAGAATTTCAATAACTGAGCAACGAATTTTAACTTTTCCTTAATACGGTTTTTGTATTATCTGTAGTTCCTCGCAATAAGTTATCTTTGAACTTAACAGTCTGCAGAGGCTGTCGGCCATGTTGGTTTTAATCCCATTAGAGCAATATTATTTGCGAATCCATATTTTTTTCGTTATTTATTGACGAAAAGTTGTGCATGAGGTGTCATTTTAAACGTTTTCATATTGCGTATTGGGTTTTGCTTTTGATGTTTTGAATACATACACCTAGTTTTAACAAATAAGTGAAAATAATTAGGAATTTGCAAAGCAATTTCAACGCACAATTTAATTCTTGATCAAATGCGATTTAAATAAAAATCCTTTTAAATAAAAATCCGTTTAAATAACAGTTTAATTTGGATACGCGTAATCGTATGTCCGGTTCGAAAACAACATTGTTCTTATGGAATTAAAACCAACATGGCCGACAGCCTCTGCAGACTCTTCAACAACCTTTAATACTACACGGTATGACATTTAATCTCGTTCTAAATAAATAAAATAATAAATAGACCTATGTATACATAAAAAAATTACC
Source organism: Stictocephala bisonia (assembly GCA_035578905.1). NCBI lineage: Eukaryota > Metazoa > Arthropoda > Insecta > Hemiptera > Membracidae > Stictocephala > Stictocephala bisonia. The sequence continues at coordinate 287,538 of JAQJVL010000969.1, read as the reverse complement.
TGATAATTTTAAAACAATGTAAAACTATTTATAGAATAATTCATATGTAACATATTTAATTAATATTATTTAGTATTGTAATAACACTATTTATTTCAGTCACTAATAAAAATTCTAAATTTATTTCTAGAACATATATAATAATACAACTCAAAATTAATTTACTATCATTTTCCCAAAAACCTATTCAATGGCAAATATTTCCACCAATGAAAAGCCAGGATAGTGTTCAAGTGATTTTCCAGTGTAAAATTAAAAAAACACATGTTATAATTAATTTCTCTTCAACAATGAACTTTGAATAAGATCCTCTCCTCCCTCCCTGTCTCTCTATCTCTCACTTAAACTGCCCTCAAATTTAAAATGAAATATGAGGACAGTTTTCACTTTAAATGCATCGGGATAAGCAGGGAAGATCATGCAAAATTAAGTTTATGGTTGTGACCCAAAACACAGCAATGGAGATGGAAGATAGAAATTTTTCTTGAATGAACAGTTTTTATATAAAATAAAATAATAAAAGTGTTTTAACATCAAGAATAAAGTAAATACTTTTCATATCAGCGAGCTGTAAATTTGAATCAATTAATATCTAAAAACTATCCAGAAGAATTTTGATAATGTACTTGAGAAGTATTACTGGGTGAGACCGACCAACTCTGTCAAACCAAATTTTAGGCCAACACTCACCACAAACCTTCATTAGATATTTGCCAATTTCCTTTTCACTTATTATAACTATTATCGAGATTACCCATAAGAAAGGATTTTTCGAAATTCCATTCTTAAGGGGTACAAACAGCCCCTCAAAGTTTCCTTTTTTTTCATAAGAATAACATTGTGTTGATTTTAGTAAATTAATAACAGCTGTGTTTTAAAAAACATTTTTATTTTGTACGTTTGACATACTATTGATGCATTAAAAGTTTAATTTTCAGCTGCTAAACAAAACAAATGAAATGAACACGTTTGAAATTGGCTAAGTAATACTATTGGATATTGAGTATTTATACTAATTAATAGGTAGTCTAGCAACGCTTGTAGTGTGAGTGGGAGACTGCAAATAAATGTAATATAGTGCTTTTACGTTGTACAGTTAATATACTATCATTTGTAGTTAAAAGTTACAAGCCGAGGCCGAAGGCCGAGGTGTATCTAGCGCAGCGAGCGTCGGGGTTGGCACGCGAAGCGTGCAGGGATGGCCCCTAGTATTTAATAACATTATACAGTAACTGTATCAATAATTTTACACAACTACGCTGGAAAGAACTGACCTCAAAATTAGTTATCTTCCACCTTATAATACTTGACAGTCTCGACACTGTCACACAATTACTCTGGAAAACGGACAGCGCTGTTAAATTTAATTTTTTTTTTTGATTATTTTATTTATCCTAATGAAACCGAACATAAATTCTCGTGGCCCACCCAACAACGAACTTTCTAGCGTCACTCATTTCATACACAACTCATGGTGGTCTGAACATCTCCTTACAAACACAAAACACCTCAAAGTGCTCAAATACCCCAAGTAAACACATTTTTAAATTATTACCTACAATTTATAATGAATCCTTCCATTTTTAAGTATTAACATAGACTGAATAAATAGTGAGGACAGTTCACGAGGCACTGACGGAGCTGAACAACTGTCACACGACAGTCGCTCCTTCAGCGTCGCAGGAATTCGCTTAACATTTATTTAGGGCAAACGATCGTCATGAAACTTTCGTGAGACGTGAAACGCTCTCTCGTGACGGGAAACATTACAGGGACCTACTTCACAAACCCTATCATAAAGGGTTTCTTCGAAACTGTATTTCAAAAATACTATATACGTATAATAATCAATGAACTCAAATATTTGGCGGAGTTTATTTCAACATACATTGCAATTCAATCAGAAACCGGTTGAATTAAATCTTGATTGAGTATTTTCTTATTCTGGTAATACAATGACATAGTGAATCAATGATATGAAGATGTTACCAACGGTATCCATTGTTATTAGCTTAAACGAAGAACTTATATCTACATGATAGAACTGTATATATATCAACAAATGGCAAAACGCTCATAAAAGTGAAATAAACACAAAACATATTATGTGACAACTCGGAGCAAACAAGGGACGGTTTAATGAAATATTCACTCCATTGTATAGTAGCCCTCGTGCAATGGAGGAAATATTTGTATCCCGTGATAAGATTGTGGCGGCAAGTCGTTACTGAAGGGACGTGACGGAACTGGCCAAGATACTTCCACCAGTCCTCGGTCGGCGACAGGAGCTTTGGATCGTGAATTTTCGACAGTTTTAAAGTCAAAAGTAAATAACATGTCAAATTTAAAATATCTACATTATCTTATGCATTCTACTATTATTCAATTAAAAATATAAATACCAACACACAAGCAAATGTCATATGGAAATATGAGCAATATAATCATAAACTAGAAAGATAAAATCTGAGTACAATTACATAATATATATGTACTTACAGTATATATATATATATATATATATATATATACTACTACAGTGTATATATATATATATATATATATATATATATATATATATATATATATATATTTGGTAAATTTACCATATATAGATGGGTCTATTACAAATTTAAATAGAGTACTTGGTGTGTACAAAATGAAATGACGTAAATAACAAGTTACAAAGTTTTTTTTTAGATTTCAACAAACAAACGTCGTTTAACTTAGGAAGGTAATGTGGTTTTCAAAGAGGACACATTTATAGTTGTTGCTATATAAAACTCAATGGCTTTTCCTAGAGTATTAATATTCCAAGATTCATGCTCCAATGTTAAGTCTTAAGATATCTGAAGCATTTACTCTGAGAGTAACAAATATATGCATGTTTGTCCCAGGCGGCTTGGAGCCTGTAATTTGTGTTGCTATGTATCTGTGTGGCGCACATGTTATCTAGCTTCACCACCTTCAATGTACATAAAAACTATGTTCTTACTTATTTTCTATTGTTGAATTTACCTTATAAAAGGACGACTTGCTTACAGTATTTTTATAAAAGGAACATAGGACACCAGCATAGGTTACATACAAATTCAATTAACAACTGCATAACAGAAATTGTGAAAGAAACGAAATATTTGAACGCCTTAAAAACCAACGCTAAAAGATCATATAATTTGTAAAGAATCCTTAATCAACAACTTAAAATATAATAAAATTCAGTAGTACTTTAAATATATATATATATATATATATATGTATATATGTGTGTATATATATATATATATATATATATATATATACTTAGTAGAAAATCACACTTAATGGTTTAAAAATACAGAGCCACTAGTTGTAAACGTGTTGATCATATCAAATAATGATAGATAAGTTCATTCCAAGTTGGTTAGTGCGAGAACTAAGTAACAATGTAAAACATGAAGTTCAAAATTGGTTAATTAGAGCAGTTGCCAACAAACATTATGTAATGCAATATGGGAATCCGAAGTTAGGTCGTTTTCCCAATTACCAGCGGCTACAAGTCTCAATTGTAGGGCTGATAGGAGTTGCAAATATTTACGATTATGTTCTTGTTGAAGAAAGGATTTGATGCAGGCTCCTACACTGCCTATGTGAGCTACCAGATGTTGGATAGCAAATTGTAATGACTTTCTTCATATTCATTTAACTTCACTAACTGTGGAAATATTTATTTTTAACGATATTACAGGAATATTCCAACTAAAAATGGGCGTTAAACAATAGTTTTTTATTCATAAAACGATCCTTTCACAAATAGTAATATTTTATACAATACTTTTTTACTTCTTAACGTAAATGTAAACTCTTCTATGAACACTGTTTAACGCTAATGCCCGTACAGTGTTTATGACCCCTACAATCCCCTCCCTCCATCCCTTCCCTTGGGAAGAATTACTTCACTGGCACTTCAGAGCTTATTTGAGACACTCACCGTTAGTTAGCAGCCCCTGCGTTACTTTGGACCTTCCGTTTCTTTCCACAGTCAATGTTAGTAGTCATTTAACTACTTGAACACGATACATCCAAGCCAGAATCAAGTCATTCCCCGACACGTCCATCAGCACGATTGAGATTCTACTGGAGTCGCCTGGAGGTGCAATGGCGTCCAGTCCGGACAAGGTCACAAGCCGTCCTCCTGTGACAGGGTCAACAGTCTCCGTTCTCCCTGCAGATAGCCTACAGAGAACGGTACCGTGACATGGACATCACCTTGACTTCTGCCCAGATAAATGAATCTTTGATAGATAACTTGATTTACGATAAATAACCATAAGTCAATATCTTCACATAATACTTATGTGACTTTAAATTCGACCCGTCTCCATTATTCTGCGCGCTTTCACTAAAAGTATATTTTAAAAAAGCCATTAGTGACAGTTTAACTGTATTAATTGAGTACCATTCCAGCACAAGCTTGAATGTAGGAGGCGTATGTAACAAACGAGGCCCATTACAAGATAACTATTGTGCAAAAATGCTTTTATAGGCTTACAATTTGTCGTCTTGAAACTTTGTAACCCATGTTTCGGTTCTATGAACTCATAAAACAATCTATACAAATCTACATAGGCCTAGAGATTTTTACTTTATTGTAAAAAGGTTAAAAAATTATTCTTATCTACAGTTGACGATTCTTTAACTATCAATCAAGTTTCCAAGCCTGAACATTAAATTTATGTACAAACCAGATACATTGCTTTAAATACGGACGTTAGGTTAAAGATCATTATTTCGTTAACATGTTCTTCAATGATTGTTGATTTGATTAATTCTGTTGTTATTATTACAGCCTCGCCCATGATAGCGAGTCACACAGTGTTGATGCTGGAGAGATGATCTTATCAACTATACAACGACTGTGAAAGTTCACACTACAATAGCTCAATACGTTATATACATATTCCAGTCTATCATAACGTCAACTACGTTTTTACGTCATACTTTTGAAAGGAAACTGTCGAGTCCAACAAAGACTTCAACCTCACCACCTACAGTGAGTAGGCCTAGAGGATGTGCAATACACACGGGACACTCATGTTTGACCAGTCCAGGACAAACAAAAAATATCAAACCATGTTTTAACTTAGGCTACGCTATGATCATTTGTTATATTAGAGTCACTTTACAGTCTTATTTAAGTGTGCTTTAGACAAAAAATAAATAAAATACAGTGTGTATCCATAGTACTAATCCTTGAATCCAAAAGATTAAAACACCAACTAATCTAATTAGAAAAGCAAAATTCTGTCGGTTAGCAAAAATATAATGAACTGTAAGGACGTTGATACCCGCATCCGATACCCTAACACAACACGACAAAGCAAATTCATTAGCATTATCACAGGCCCGCTTGTCTGCCTTTAATCGGTTTTCCAGCGATTGTCGTAATAGATTCTACCTGCGCTGTTGTTGCAATTAGCGATGGTGAAACACCCCACACAGATGAATAAATAAAAAATAACAACCCCTCTTACTTTGTTAACGACGTTTGACAAACTTCATTTACGACCCCAATCGATGACTCGTTCTCACACAATACACCAGTACTGCAAATGTTTTATTCTTGCACTCCTACTGGTTTAACTTGATTTACTTTTATGAAATAGATATATTTCTTCAATTAGTCTATTAAAGTTGTCTTTCTGTATTAAAAATATAAGACTAAAATGACTGCTACGTAATTATTTATCCACATCCCAGAGTTGACTTATAGAACATTCTTGAAGGTACTAAGGAATTACTGAAAGATTCCACATAAATTGTTAGGACATGGCACAAATCAAATATTGGAGCAGTTTTTCACTTCGAAAGCATTTAATCTACCAAATTTGAGAAGGCCCTCGTAGTCACATATCGGGTCAATGTTTTACTATCATAGTTTTCAGATTAGGGTATTTACTACAAAACTGAACCAGTTCACATAACTCAAAACGTTGTTATAAGTAATATTGTTACTCACACAAACAACGAATGTAAGCAATACGAAACAAGTCTTTAAAATATAAAATAAACAAATTTAACAATATACTTGTACAATCACGGTAAATTATTTGTTCAAGATCTCTTCAATTCAAGATTCATTTCACACACTATATATGTAGTGACAGCCGCTGTAGTTGCGGGTAGTTGCGGGGCACACTGAACTCGCTTAGCTCGTAAAATTCGGATTGCGTCGAGTAAATAAAGCATCTTCAAAACATAATCCTCTTTGACGCAAAGTACTTTCCTTGTTCAAAAATACGCAAAGCCCTAAGGCTTGTTTATATATCAAAAAGCTGATTTCGTAGTGTATGACTTAAATATTATCAGTATTTCCTGTTAATTATTAATATTAAAAAGAAGTATAACACTGGACATGATTCAATCTTATAAGCGGTTGAAACATTGATAAGAATAGTGAATTAGGATGATCAAGTGTATGAAAGGTAATTGATGTGTAATTTCATTTGACAGTCGGTGAGACCTGTGCGTACATCCTCGTTTACTCGCAGATTCCGTCTTTCCATACCAAGTTAATAACATCACGACATACAATGAGTACGGTAAGTCATGCGTTTGTAATTTATAATTTATTTAGTACTAGTATAATTATAAAATGTTTTCTATGTTTTACAACTAAGCTACGCAAGCATATGATTAGGGCTGGCGCAAGCAAACATGAATAGGCGCGAGTGAGAAAGGCATTTGTAGAAATAAAATATGATTCATATACAAATTTCCTAGTAGCAAGTTTGGTTTCAAACCTAAACTTAAGATATTAATTTTTGAAAATATAATAAAGATAAAAATTAGTTTTTTTTATAGAATCATATATACACAGAAAACTATGCGTTTGAGACCATATGTTTATAAGAATTTTATCTGTTTCAAATAAAAACATTCCCCGAAATTTCCTCCGATTATCACATACAGACTATAGACTATTTTTTATTTAAATATTTCAAATGCGTGATTTTCAAAGCAAATGTTTATGTTTTTGTTGGTTAACACTTAATAAAGATATTATTTGTGCACATCACTAAACGATTTAGACAGTGATCGAGACAATATGTTTTTACTTTAAGCCACAATAAAACAATTATAAACGATAACAGACCATCGCCAATCAATAGTTTTCTAATCATAGACGTATCACAGTTGATTCAAGTACTCTGCAAGATTAGCCATGGTTTGCAGAGTGCTTGAAGCCTCCAGAGTGAGGTAAATACCAAACGAGATCTGCCAACGGAACGCTACTCACACACGGATCAAATCTACGAAGGGCTAACTCTAAAACGGATTCAACAGGATCCAGACTGGAAATTAATTGAATACGGAGTAACTGTAAAGCAGAATGGAGATTATCACGTGCGGCTTAACGCGGAATGAAGGTTTAATTCCACGATATAACAGGAGATATGAAATGAAATTGTGTGGGTTGCTGTTTTGTGTGATTTTTTCTTTTGAGTTGAACTTTGTGAATTTGATTTTTAATAAGATTATATCTGCAATTTAATAAAAAATAAATTAAATTAAACAAAATAATCTTGTATGACTAGGTATATTAATAATACAAACTCACAATTGAGTAGGCAATGATCGGACCTCTATGTACATATGTTTAAATGGAAAGGAAAAGAGCGGTTGTAATTTAAGAATCTTAAGTATTTGGTGACATTTTTAGTAGATAAAAAAGGAGAGTTTTAGACTCAAGTTCGGGCATCTTCGGGTATCTTCGGCTATCTTCGGCTTTTGGACCCTAGACGACGACCACGTTCGGCTATCTTCGGCTTTTGGACCCTAGATGACGACCACGTTCGGCTATCTTCGGGTCACGTGACCACCCCGAGCTCTGATTGGTCGAGAGCGGCCACCTGCCGGATCCAAACGTTATTGATTGTTTCGGAGAGTGGGGAAGCCACCTGCCGGATCCAAACGTTATTGATTGTTTCGGAGAGTGGGGAAGCCACCTGCCGGATTCAAGCGTTATTGATTGTTTCGGAGAATACCTTCGGGGGTTTCCGGAGATTGTCGGCTACCTTCGTACGCTCTTCACCTGTCGGCTACTGGTCTGGCGCGCACCCAAATGCTACGCTCTGATTGGTTGCCTCCCTCACACGTAATCTTTCTCACTTCTGCTCTTGCGCTCGCGCCGATCAGACGTACCTTCACTTTGCTCCCACTCGATATCAGTAATACTTTAACTCATTATTATATTTTGGACACCGTTCTCTGTACGGTATTTCGAAAGTGATATACCAATCGCTATCCAATCGATATCCAATCGCTACGTCCCGATTGGCTACCACCCCTATTTAACCGACCAACACAATAAATCTTTCTCACTTCTGCTCTTGCGCTCGCGCCGATCAGACGTACCTTCACTTTGCTCCCACTCGATATCAGTAATACTTTAACTCATTATTATATTTTGGACACCGTTCTCTGTACGGTATTTCGAAAGAGATATACCAATCGCTATCCAATCGATATCCAATCGCTACGTCCCGATTGGGTACCACCCCTATTTAACCGACCAACACAATAAATCTTTCTCACTTCTGCTCTTGCGCTCGCGCCGATCAGACGTACCTTCACTTTGCTCCCACTCGATATCAGTAATACTTTAACTCATTATTATATTTTGGACACCGTTCTCTGTACGGTATTTCGAAAGTGATATACCAATCGCTATCCAATCGATATCCAATCGCTACGTCCCGATTGGGTACCACCCCTATTTAACCGACCAACACAATAAATCTTTCTCACTTCTGCTCTTGCGCTCGCGCCGATCAGACGTACCTTCACTTTGCTCCCACTCGATATCAGTAATACTTTAACTCATTATTATATTTTGGACACCGTTCTCTGTACGGTATTTCGAAAGTGATATACCAAGAGTAAGTCCCGTATACAGTATAATTAGTCCTTACGTTTGATTGACTAAAGTTTGAATACCCTTGCTTTTGAGCTTTTAATTCGATTTGAATTACTATTAATATCATTTAATTTTGTTTCAATATTATCAAAGATGGAATCCTACGCCATAAACCGCAACCTTGTAACCATTTCCCGTCGGTTTAGTACTTACGGTTCCGACCTTCTTACCGTTCTGACGGAACATAAAAATAAAATTATTTCCGAAATAAATAACCACCTAAACAGGCTCGGGGGAGTTAAATGGTACCTTGCGGTACAAATTAAATTTTCCAAAATTGTTAACAACGAAGAAATCACAACAACACCATTCTTTCACGGTAAAACCCGTCCTTTGCTATCTTCCGATTCTCTAGATGTACAATACTCTGAAGCTACAGACAAAATTTTAGAAAGCGTGGCTAAGTGGGTAAGTCAAGGTAGTGGGTGGGTAATAGAAAATGTTTTACGACTCGATTTGTTTATTGTAAAATTTCAACCTCTCTACGCCTCTTCTTTCATACCCACCCCGAAAAACATTTCTCACCCTACTAAGGGAATTGTAAATATTAAGAACGACGATCAAAAATGTTTCCTATACTCTGTACTTGCCCAATTGTACCCTGACCGAAATAGACGAGTAAGGTATTATAAATCCTTGGAACATAATATAAACATGTCTGGGATTAGCTATCCTGTCAAAATTACCGATTTAGATAAATTTGAAAAATTGAACCCTGCTTTATCTGTAAATGTCTTTGGATTTGAAAATGACGAAATTTACCCCCTAAGAATAACCAAAGAAAAATTTAGAGCTCACCACATCAACCTGTTACTGTTGACTACTGACACGACCACTCACTACTGCCTAATTACCAACTTGTCCCGACTTTTAACCCACTTGACTAAACACAACGGTGTTAGGTTCTACTGTGACTACTGCCTACACAGATTTTCTAGCCAAGACTTACTTACTAACCACTTACCTTTGTGTTCACCACACGGTGCACAAAAGACCAGACTACCGACTGATGACGAAAAATACATGTCCTTTACAAACTATACACTTACTCATAAAGTCCCCTTCACCATTTACTGTGACTTCGAGTCCTTCGTTGTTCCAATCGACACAGCACTGAATGATCCATCTACTTCACATACTACAAACACTGCCCATCACGTCCCCTCTGGATTTTGCTATGTAATCATTGACAGTAATGGCAAACCAATAAAACAACCTAAAGTCTATAGTGGCCCCGATGTTGTTGATACTTTTCTAAAGTCTTTGATTGAGGAGTCTGAGGAACTCTTACCCATTATTAAAAAGAACATTCCGATTAATATGTCTCCACAAGACAAAATTGTTTTCAAAAATGCTACCACCTGCCACCTTTGTAAAAAACCTTTAGACGGTGACAAAGTGGCCAACCATAACCACTTAACGGGCGAGTTCTTGGGACCCACCCACAATTCTTGCAATCTAAATTATAAAGTTCCCGATCATATCCCAGTCTTTTTCCATAACCTCAGAGGTTATGACTGCCACCACTTGATCCAAGGGTTAGGTAAATTCAAAAAAGAAAAACTGTCATGTATCGCTACTACTAGCGAACGGTACATTTCAGTCATCCTTGAATCTTTACGATTTTTGGACTCACTCCAATTCCTTAACGCCTCTTTGGACACACTCGTGTCCAACTTAGTTTCTGACGGGGCATCAAAATTCCAAATTTTAGGGCAGTGTATGACCAATACTGAACTACTTCTACGCAAAGGTGTCTTTCCCTACTCTTACATGACAGACGAATCTAAATTCAACGATACTGAACTTCCTCCCAAGGAGGCGTTCTACAATGACCTTACACAAACACCAATCACTGATGAAGACTACATACACGCACAAACTGTATGGACCGCCTTTGGTATGACAACCTTGAAACAGTACCATGACTTGTACTTATTGACTGACGTACTATTACTTGCCGACGTCTTTGAAAACTTTAGGACGACCAGTATGACTTACTACGGTATTGACCCGTGTAACGTCTACTCTGCCCCCGGACTGGCATGGAATTCCATGCTAAAAATGACAGACGTAAAACTCGAACTACTTACAGACATTGACCACCACCTCTTCGTTGAGTCTGGGATCCGGGGCGGTGTCTCCATGATACCCAATCGGCACGCCCAGGCTAACAACCCCTACCTACCCAACTTTGACAACACAAAACCGACTAATTACTTACTTTACCTAGACTGTAACAACTTGTACGGAACCAGTATGTCCGAGAGACTCCCAGAGTCTGATTTTAAATGGATTGACCCACAAGAAATTGACTTTACAAAAGTACCCGACGACTCCGACACCGGTTACATTTTAGAAGTTGACTTACACTACCCTGACCACCTACATGACTTACATTCTGACTTTCCACTGGCCCCTGAACGAAAAGTAGTGACAGACGGTATGCTCTCCCCATACTGTAAGGACCTACTTGACGAACTAAACTATAAACCCGCCAAGACCGAAAAACTACTAACTACTCTATGTGACAAAACAAAATACGTTGTACACTACAGGACTCTAAAACTATACCTTCAACTGGGACTTGTACTGACTAAAATCCACAGAGTTCTTAGCTTTAAACAGTCTGCCTGGCTAGCCCCATTTATCAAGTTCAATACAGAAAAAAGAAAAGAAGCTAAAAATAATTTCGAAAAAGATTTTTTTAAATTAATGAACAACGCTACGTACGGGAAATCATTGGAAAATGTTAGGTCGCGCATTGATTTTAAACTAGTAAATAACGAAAAACAATTGGTTAAATGGACAGCTAGTCCCAGACTTAAAACATTTTTCGCATACAATAAAGATATCGCAGGATTGGCTTTGAAAAAACAAACGATCTTTTTAAACAGACCCATTTATGTTGGATTTACAGTATTGGAAATTTCAAAATTAATAATGTACAACTTTCACTACAACTGGGCAATTGCAAAGTATGGGAAAAACATAAAACTTTGTATGACTGACACAGACTCACTATTCTACAACGTATACACCCCCGACGTCTACGCAGATATAAAAAACGAACTACACCTTTTCGATACGTCTGACTATCCACCTAGCCACCCATGTTATAGTAATTTAAATAAAAAAGCGTTAGGAAAATTCAAAGACGAACTAAATTCAAAACCTGCTAAAGAAATAATTGGCTTGAGAGCGAAATGCTACTCTGTTTTAAATTATGATCTGGAGGAAAAGAAGGTAGCCAAAGGCGTCCCCCGAGTCGCAATAAAGAAACAATTAAAACATGAAATGTACAAAGATTGTCTTTTAAATCATTCGTTAAAAACTACATCCGCTTTAAACATCCGTAGTGAAAAACATAACATTTACACACAAAATATTTCAAAATTATCACTTTCCCCCTTTGACGATAAAAGATACATTTTGGAAAACGGCATTGATACACTAGCATACGGACACCATTTAATTAGTAAAAAACGAACTTTAGAACACGATCATGATTTCATTAATAAAAAACTAAAACTCACCCATAACTCAAACATAAACTTTGAAACAGAAAAACAATAATCTATACACTTCAAACATAAAAATTAATAAAAGAACAACTAAAATTGCATACTGTCAGAACGTCTTTCCAGAACCGTTAACCTCTGACTGACCACCACTCCCTCCCCCCCCCCACCACATCCATCCTTATCGCACTAATGGCGTCGATCCCACTACATCGGAACTTTGTTAAACCTTTCTAAAATATTTACCACAGTATCATATTGAAAATGTAATATTGGACAGTTTCTTTGTATATATGAAGATTTGTACATAACTTATCCGTTTGGTTAGACTTTACTTTGTAAATAACCGGGTCCTTTAGCAGTTTCAATGTACATGCAAAGTCTACGAGTAATACTTTGAGCAGTACCACACTGTTACAGGTTACTAACATGTCCGTAGAAACCCAATTTACGACATTTGAAGGGCTCAACCCGTCCGTAGTGCAATGTAAAAACCTCGTACTGGACGAACCTTCTTCTTAATTACGGTAACTCCTACGCCAGGTAAGTAATGTTAAGTTAGTTTTAAGTAAACTCTTTTACCGTCAACCTTTAAAAAACAATCTGTAAAATAAATTCTGTTATAATATGGACACTTTTGTGAGTTTACATAACTACAATTTATTAACGGATATCTCCAGCTCTGTGTGAATTTCTATAGAATACCGTACCATCGAGGTGAGGACGGCCCAAATTCAATAAAAAAGCCCGACTGTTCTCTAAGGCAGCCGTAAAACGCATAAGACCTGAGGCAGTCCTGCAGCTTGGGGCTGGGCTAATCCCCGTAAGACCTTGAGTCGCAGTCCGGGCCCTCGTACGGTACGTGTATCTGGATGTGTGTAACACTCTATGGCTGGCTTAAACTCTGTAAGTCCAGGGTGTGAGTAAGGGATATTTTTAGTAACAAGAAAAATAAAATAAATAAATAAAAGCCCTTTGTAAGTTTGTGCGTCACATTGAAAGGCTTCTCCAAGTAAAGTGGCGGCTAGACTTATAGTGGATCCAAAAAAAAAAAAAAGTATAAAAAAAAAAGAAACAAAAATAATACTGGGAGGTAGCAATTTTGTTATGGAGTGGCTATCACCGTAGCTTGCGATGGTTGAGGCAAGTTACATTAAAGTAAGTGGGATTATGCCTACTGGGGACACCCACTATAATAAAAAACGCGCCAATGCACAAAGTGCAATGACCCTATACCCCATGGGTGGTGTGGAAACTTGGGTCAAGACTTGTCAATGCACAGAGTGCAATGACAGGCATTGACTTGATAGTCATGGTCTTGTCTGGGAATGCAAGGACAAGTGTTACGACTCGTGCATAGACCTTCAGGGAAGGAGGCACAATACTCTCTCAAGGTCAACTGAGAGTATAAAAGGACTCGTATTTTCACTTTTTCTTATCAGTCTATCATGGCGGGTTGGGCTAAACCGGGTTAAATCAACGCGGGTTAATAAAACCCGAGTTAGCCCAACCCAGGCTATAAATAGAATTGTTTTCCAAATTCTTTATTATTAAACATGAATTCGAATGAACAAGATCTTGTATCAGCTTTGGCTTCGCCACGCGCGCCAGCCCGAAGAACATTTCCCACCATACCTGTGAACTTCTTTTGTTGCATATTGCGATGCAGAAAGACTTGGAAAACAGAAAAAAAACAGAAAAACAGAAAAACAGAAAAACAGGAAAACAGGAAAACAGAAAAACGGCCGTTTTTTTCTGTTTTTCTGTTTTTCTGTTTTTCTGTTTTTCTGTTTTTCTGTTTTTTTTTTTCTGTTTTCCAAGTCTTTCTGCATCGCAATATGCAACAAAAGAAGTTCACAGGTATGGTGGGAAATGTTCTTCCGGCTGGCGCGCGTGGCGAAGCCAAAGCTGATACAAGATCTTGTTCATTCGAATTCATGTTTAATAATAAAGAATTTGGAAAACAATTCTATTTATAGCCTGGGTTGGGCTAACTCGGGTTTTATTAACCCGCGTTGATTTAACCCGGTTTAGCCCAACCCGCCATGATAGACTGATAAGAAAAAGTGAAAATACGAGTCCTTTTATACTCTCAGTTGACCTTGAGAGAGTATTGTGCCTCCTTCCCTGAAGGTCTATGCACGAGTCGTAACACTTGTCCTTGCATTCCCAGACAAGACCATGACTATCAAGTCAATGCCTGTCATTGCACTCTGTGCATTGACAAGTCTTGACCCAAGTTTCCACACCACCCAAGGGGTATAGGGTCATTGCACTTTGTGCATTGGCGCGTTTTTTTATTATAGTGGGTGTCCCCAGTAGGCATAATCCCACTTACTTTAATGTAACTTGCCTCAACCATCGCAAGCTACGGTGATAGCCACTCCATAACAAAATTGCTACCTCCCAGTATTATTTTTGTGTTTCTTTTTTTTTATACTTTTTTTTTTGGATCCACTATAAGTCTAGCCGCCACTTTACTTGGAGAAGCCTTTCAATGTGACGCACAAACTTACAAAGGGCTTTTATTTATTTATTTTATTTTTCTTGTTACTAAAAATATCCCTTACTCACACCCTGGACTTACAGAGTTTAAGCCAGCCATAGAGTGTTACACACATCCAGATACACGTACCGTACGAGGGCCCGGACTGCGACTCAAGGTCTTACGGGGATTAGCCCAGCCCCAAGCTGCAGGACTGCCTCAGGTCTTATGCGTTTTACGGCTGCCTTAGAGAACAGTCGGGCTTTTTTATTGAATTTGGGCCGCCCTCACCTCGATGGTACGGTATTCTATAGAAATTCACACAGAGCTGGAGATATCCGTTAATAAATTGTAGTTATGTAAACTCACAAAAGTGTCCATATTATAACAGAATTTATTTTACAGATTGTTTTTTAAAGGTTGACGGTAAAAGAGTTTACTTAAAACTAACTTAACATTACTTACCTGGCGTAGGAGTTACCGTAATTAAGAAGAAGGTTCGTCCAGTACGAGGTTTTTACATTGCACTACGGACGGGTTGAGCCCTTCAAATGTCGTAAATTGGGTTTCTACGGACATGTTAGTAACCTGTAACAGTGTGGTACTGCTCAAAGTATTACTCGTAGACTTTGCATGTACATTGAAACTGCTAAAGGACCCGGTTATTTACAAAGTAAAGTCTAACCAAACGGATAAGTTATGTACAAATCTTCATATATACAAAGAAACTGTCCAATATTACATTTTCAATATGATACTGTGGTAAATATTTTAGAAAGGTTTAACAAAGTTCCGATGTAGTGGGATCGACGCCATTAGTGCGATAAGGATGGATGTGGTGGGGGGGGGAGGGAGTGGTGGTCAGTCAGAGGTTAACGGTTCTGGAAAGACGTTCTGACAGTATGCAATTTTAGTTGTTCTTTTATTAATTTTTATGTTTGAAGTGTATAGATTATTGTTTTTCTGTTTCAAAGTTTATGTTTGAGTTATGGGTGAGTTTTAGTTTTTTATTAATGAAATCATGATCGTGTTCTAAAGTTCGTTTTTTACTAATTAAATGGTGTCCGTATGCTAGTGTATCAATGCCGTTTTACAAAATGTATCTTTTATCGTCAAAGGGGGAAAGTGATAATTTTGAAATATTTTGTGTGTAAATGTTATGTTTTTCACTACGGATGTTTAAAGCGGATGTAGTTTTTAACGAATGATTTAAAAGACAATCTTTGTACATTTCATGTTTTAATTGTTTCTTTATTGCGACTCGGGGGACGCCTTTGGCTACCTTCTTTTCCTCCAGATCATAATTTAAAACAGAGTAGCATTTCGCTCTCAAGCCAATTATTTCTTTAGCAGGTTTTGAATTTAGTTCGTCTTTGAATTTTCCTAACGCTTTTTTATTTAAATTACTATAACATGGGTGGCTAGGTGGATAGTCAGACGTATCGAAAAGGTGTAGTTCGTTTTTTATATCTGCGTAGACGTCGGGGGTGTATACGTTGTAGAATAGTGAGTCTGTGTCAGTCATACAAAGTTTTATGTTTTTCCCATACTTTGCAATTGCCCAGTTGTAGTGAAAGTTGTACATTATTAATTTTGAAATTTCCAATACTGTAAATCCAACATAAATGGGTCTGTTTAAAAAGATCGTTTGTTTTTTCAAAGCCAATCCTGCGATATCTTTATTGTATGCGAAAAATGTTTTAAGTCTGGGACTAGCTGTCCATTTAACCAATTGTTTTTCGTTATTTACTAGTTTAAAATCAATGCGCGACCTAACATTTTCCAATGATTTCCCGTACGTAGCGTTGTTCATTAATTTAAAAAAATCTTTTTCGAAATTATTTTTAGCTTCTTTTCTTTTTTCTGTATTGAACTTGATAAATGGGGCTAGCCAGGCAGACTGTTTAAAGCTAAGAACTCTGTGGATTTTAGTCAGTACAAGTCCCAGTTGAAGGTATAGTTTTAGAGTCCTGTAGTGTACAACGTATTTTGTTTTGTCACATAGAGTAGTTAGTAGTTTTTCGGTCTTGGCGGGTTTATAGTTTAGTTCGTCAAGTAGGTCCTTACAGTATGGGGAGAGCATACCGTCTGTCACTACTTTTCGTTCAGGGGCCAGTGGAAAGTCAGAATGTAAGTCATGTAGGTGGTCAGGGTAGTGTAAGTCAACTTCTAAAATGTAACCGGTGTCGGAGTCGTCGGGTACTTTTGTAAAGTCAATTTCTTGTGGGTCGATCCATTTAAAATCAGACTCTGGGAGTCTATCGGACATACTGGTTCCGTACAAGTTGTTACAGTCTAGGTAAAGTAAGTAATTAGTCGGTTTTGTGTTGTCAAAGTTGGGTAGGTAGGGGTTGTTAGCCTGGGCGTGCCGATTGGGTATCATGGAGACACCGCCCCGGATCCCAGACTCAACGAAGAGGTGGTGGTCAATGTCTGTAAGTAGTTCGAGTTTTACGTCTGTCATTTTTAGCATGGAATTCCATGCCAGTCCGGGGGCAGAGTAGACGTTACACGGGTCAATACCGTAGTAAGTCATACTGGTCGTCCTAAAGTTTTCAAAGACGTCGGCAAGTAATAGTACGTCAGTCAATAAGTACAAGTCATGGTACTGTTTCAAGGTTGTCATACCAAAGGCGGTCCATACAGTTTGTGCGTGTATGTAGTCTTCATCAGTGATTGGTGTTTGTGTAAGGTCATTGTAGAACGCCTCCTTGGGAGGAAGTTCAGTATCGTTGAATTTAGATTCGTCTGTCATGTAAGAGTAGGGAAAGACACCTTTGCGTAGAAGTAGTTCAGTATTGGTCATACACTGCCCTAAAATTTGGAATTTTGATGCCCCGTCAGAAACTAAGTTGGACACGAGTGTGTCCAAAGAGGCGTTAAGGAATTGGAGTGAGTCCAAAAATCGTAAAGATTCAAGGATGACTGAAATGTACCGTTCGCTAGTAGTAGCGATACATGACAGTTTTTCTTTTTTGAATTTACCTAACCCTTGGATCAAGTGGTGGCAGTCATAACCTCTGAGGTTATGGAAAAAGACTGGGATATGATCGGGAACTTTATAATTTAGATTGCAAGAATTGTGGGTGGGTCCCAAGAACTCGCCCGTTAAGTGGTTATGGTTGGCCACTTTGTCACCGTCTAAAGGTTTTTTACAAAGGTGGCAGGTGGTAGCATTTTTGAAAACAATTTTGTCTTGTGGAGACATATTAATCGGAATGTTCTTTTTAATAATGGGTAAGAGTTCCTCAGACTCCTCAATCAAAGACTTTAGAAAAGTATCAACAACATCGGGGCCACTATAGACTTTAGGTTGTTTTATTGGTTTGCCATTACTGTCAATGATTACATAGCAAAATCCAGAGGGGACGTGATGGGCAGTGTTTGTAGTATGTGAAGTAGATGGATCATTCAGTGCTGTGTCGATTGGAACAACGAAGGACTCGAAGTCACAGTAAATGGTGAAGGGGACTTTATGAGTAAGTGTATAGTTTGTAAAGGACATGTATTTTTCGTCATCAGTCGGTAGTCTGGTCTTTTGTGCACCGTGTGGTGAACACAAAGGTAAGTGGTTAGTAAGTAAGTCTTGGCTAGAAAATCTGTGTAGGCAGTAGTCACAGTAGAACCTAACACCGTTGTGTTTAGTCAAGTGGGTTAAAAGTCGGGACAAGTTGGTAATTAGGCAGTAGTGAGTGGTCGTGTCAGTAGTCAACAGTAACAGGTTGATGTGGTGAGCTCTAAATTTTTCTTTGGTTATTCTTAGGGGGTAAATTTCGTCATTTTCAAATCCAAAGACATTTACAGATAAAGCAGGGTTCAATTTTTCAAATTTATCTAAATCGGTAATTTTGACAGGATAGCTAATCCCAGACATGTTTATATTATGTTCCAAGGATTTATAATACCTTACTCGTCTATTTCGGTCAGGGTACAATTGGGCAAGTACAGAGTATAGGAAACATTTTTGATCGTCGTTCTTAATATTTACAATTCCCTTAGTAGGGTGAGAAATGTTTTTCGGGGTGGGTATGAAAGAAGAGGCGTAGAGAGGTTGAAATTTTACAATAAACAAATCGAGTCGTAAAACATTTTCTATTACCCACCCACTACCTTGACTTACCCACTTAGCCACGCTTTCTAAAATTTTGTCTGTAGCTTCAGAGTATTGTACATCTAGAGAATCGGAAGATAGCAAAGGACGGGTTTTACCGTGAAAGAATGGTGTTGTTGTGATTTCTTCGTTGTTAACAATTTTGGAAAATTTAATTTGTACCGCAAGGTACCATTTAACTCCCCCGAGCCTGTTTAGGTGGTTATTTATTTCGGAAATAATTTTATTTTTATGTTCCGTCAGAACGGTAAGAAGGTCGGAACCGTAAGTACTAAACCGACGGGAAATGGTTACAAGGTTGCGGTTTATGGCGTAGGATTCCATCTTTGATAATATTGAAACAAAATTAAATGATATTAATAGTAATTCAAATCGAATTAAAAGCTCAAAAGCAAGGGTATTCAAACTTTAGTCAATCAAACGTAAGGACTAATTATACTGTATACGGGACTTACTCTTGGTATATCACTTTCGAAATACCGTACAGAGAACGGTGTCCAAAATATAATAATGAGTTAAAGTATTACTGATATCGAGTGGGAGCAAAGTGAAGGTACGTCTGATCGGCGCGAGCGCAAGAGCAGAAGTGAGAAAGATTTATTGTGTTGGTCGGTTAAATAGGGGTGGTACCCAATCGGGACGTAGCGATTGGATATCGATTGGATAGCGATTGGTATATCACTTTCGAAATACCGTACAGAGAACGGTGTCCAAAATATAATAATGAGTTAAAGTATTACTGATATCGAGTGGGAGCAAAGTGAAGGTACGTCTGATCGGCGCGAGCGCAAGAGCAGAAGTGAGAAAGATTTATTGTGTTGGTCGGTTAAATAGGGGTGGTACCCAATCGGGACGTAGCGATTGGATATCGATTGGATAGCGATTGGTATATCTCTTTCGAAATACCGTACAGAGAACGGTGTCCAAAATATAATAATGAGTTAAAGTATTACTGATATCGAGTGGGAGCAAAGTGAAGGTACGTCTGATCGGCGCGAGCGCAAGAGCAGAAGTGAGAAAGATTTATTGTGTTGGTCGGTTAAATAGGGGTGGTACCCAATCGGGACGTAGCGATTGGATATCGATTGGATAGCGATTGGTATATCACTTTCGAAATACCGTACAGAGAACGGTGTCCAAAATATAATAATGAGTTAAAGTATTACTGATATCGAGTGGGAGCAAAGTGAAGGTACGTCTGATCGGCGCGAGCGCAAGAGCAGAAGTGAGAAAGATTACGTGTGAGGGAGGCAACCAATCAGAGCGTAGCATTTGGGTGCGCGCCAGACCAGTAGCCGACAGGTGAAGAGCGTACGAAGGTAGCCGACAATCTCCGGAAACCCCCGAAGGTATTCTCCGAAACAATCAATAACGCTTGAATCCGGCAGGTGGCTTCCCCACTCTCCGAAACAATCAATAACGTTTGGATCCGGCAGGTGGCTTCCCCACTCTCCGAAACAATCAATAACGTTTGGATCCGGCAGGTGGCCGCTCTCGACCAATCAGAGCTCGGGGTGGTCACGTGACCCGAAGATAGCCGAACGTGGTCGTCATCTAGGGTCCAAAAGCCGAAGATAGCCGAACGTGGTCGTCGTCTAGGGTCCAAAAGCCGAAGATAGCCGAAGATACCCGAAGATGCCCGAACTTGAGTCTAAAACTCTCCTTTTTTATCTACTATTTTTGTTTTACTTCATCTATCTACCTAACTCAGCATTTACTTTGAATTTCATTAATGGAATAATTAGTCACCAAAAAATTGTGTTGGTAAAATTTTAAACTTAATACAAACGGCAGAAAATAAAATGGGCTATTAAGAGTGTTTTAACAACTTGCATTATGCACATTTTCCCGCAAGAACCAAACTTGAAAATATTACATATACAAATTTTGTTTAAAAATTAGAGAAAAAAAAATTAATTTGGTAGTTTTAGATTGGTTCTTTTATTTGAATGTTTTGATTAAATTTTAATATGAAATAATACGGTAACTATCAGAAATGTTTCATGTTTTATAAATTTAAAATTGAATAAAACCCGTCTAAATGTCTTCTTACTCGATAATGGGGCATTTCAATCGATTTGGGATTTTATAAATTTAAATCATGCAAACTTGTTACATACTTGTTGCGTATTTAAATATATTGCGTACTAAATATGTTACGTACTAAATATATTGAGTACTAAAATATATTGCGTACTAAATATATTGGGTACTAAATACATTTCGTACTAAATATATTGCGTATTTAAATATAAAATCACTTAAATATTAACAGATGAAGGTATGATATAGCAGCTCAACACAAGTTATTGTCACCTAACACAAATGTTATTGCAATACAAGTACGAAATGTGCAATTATTATGTTGATCTATTTACGTTCGCCCTTGATTGATTCACGTATGAATGAGTGGACCGTGATGATTCCTTCATGAATCCCTCTTGTCTGGGGATGGTAACGTAGTTTACAGATATCGTTGGCCTTTTATGTACAGTTTGTACTTAATTGTATTATATGGCGTGTGACGTTCACTTGTTTTTTATTTATTTTTTTTATTTTTATTATTTCTACCAACACGTAGTATACTTACTAATTAAGAAAATATTTGTACCAACAACTGGTTGATACATCAAATACCTTCTACTTCACTTACCGACATACTTACTGTAAACTACACTACTAACTTAATGTCCACTACCATTGCACACACACACACACACACACACACACACACACACACACACACACACACACACACACACACACACACACACACACACACACACACACACACACACACACACACACACGCACACGCGCGCACGCACGCACACACACAACAGTCCCGCACACAACAGTTGCACACACAATCCAGCCAGATATTTAACTACGTCATTTCATTGAGCTGTAAACATACGTAAAAAAAACTTAAATAAGAGTTGGCACGTAAGTAAGAACATTTTCATATAGTTAAATCCTACTACGAGATTTTCAGTTACATTTAGCGTAAGGCAACAGCAAAATTAATTTCATTTAGAACAAAATAAAATCTGCGATTAAGCAATTAAAAGTTACGTGAAGCTGACAGACCAGCCAATCACAGCTTTGACCAACTGCTGTCAATCACAGTTACTTAGAGTTGATAATAGCTTGGCTCTAATTAACCTAACTATTGATTGCTCAGTTTTACTTAGTTGTCACCGTGCTTGTTTTACTTGACATCTACACGTACAGCTACGGTTTACTTTAGCGGGACTGAAGTGATATTTAAGAGTTTGCAGAGTCTGTCGGCCATTTTGGTTTTAATACCATAAGAACAATGTTATTTTCAAACCGGACATACGATCATGCGTATCCAAATTAAATAGTTATTTTTAAACGGATTTCTGCTATAAATTGCGTTTGATCGAGAATTAAATTTCACGTTGGAATCGCTTTACATGTTCCTAATCAGTTTTATATATTTTCACCTTATTATTCAGAACTAGGCGTATGTATTCATAATATCAAAAGCAAATCCAATGCGCAATATGATAACGTTTAAAATGACACATCATAAACAAATTTTTGTCAATAAATAACGAAAAAAATTTGATTCGCAAATAACATTGTTCTTATGGGATTAAAACCAACATGTCCGATAGCTTCTGCAGACTCTGTGTATAGGAGGGCACACAGCAGGTCTGACAATAACGGATAAAAGTGTTCGCTGCACACTCAGACAGAAGTTGGTTAGCTAATTACTGCGAGTCCAATTAATACACGAGTTGTTTGGCGTCTGACAGTGTATTAAATCTGCTTGTCTAGCTACGCCGGTGTAAACTACGTTGCCTATACATCTCAATAACGAGTCAGAATATTGTGTTATTGGTGGTGAGTAGTAAACCACTGGTATTACTGAATGTAGAAAAGGCGGTGAGTAGTAAACCACTGGTATTACTGAATGTAGAAAAGGCGGTGAGTAGTAAACCACTGGTATTACTGAATGTAGAAAAGGCGGTGAGTAGTAAACCACTGGTATTACTGAATGTAGAAAAGGCGGTGAGTAGTAAACCACTGGTATTACTGAATGTAGAAAAGGCGGTGAGTAGTAAAACCACTGGTATTACTGAATGTAGAAAAGGCGGTGAGTAGTAAACCACTGGTATTACTGAATGCAGACACTTCAGAAAATTTTATTTTTAAAATGTGGTTTCAAGTTTCGAGTGGACAAGCACTGTTAAACATATATATTTGTCTTCTTTCTTTAATACAACTTCACTTACTAGTTCGCACGGCCTGCAGGGATGTGCGGGAATCGTTAGCTCAGTTGGATATGCCCGTCACAGTTCGAAGCTGCAGCTAGTGAGCCACAATGCCTGCATATGTCATTTGGAATCGCTAGGGTAAGAGAGTAGCAGTAATGTTACGGATCAACACCCGTCGCAGTACCAGTGGCTGAGGGTGGAGTGTAGTGCATCTGAATTCTAAGGACAACACGTTAGGGCTACGTGAGTATCTGTGATACATTACAAAAAGTATGTCGGTAATATTGTGACTTATGTCGGTTTTATAACAGTTTATTTTTAGCTGGGGCCGTCAATAATTATCTCTTCAACTTCACATTGTTAAATTACCAATATAACATTAGTTACTTTAAAGCCCGTAAATACACTATAACCTAATATACGGGGTGTCCCCGAACCTTCTACCAACAATTGGAGGTATTATTCCTGGACCAAGGATAAACCAAAATATCATATTCAAACTTTCAAAAAAAATTTATATTTTCTCACACATCCAAATTTTTTCATCTAGCAATTTTTAATTTAAAAACGGAATGACATAAGTTGAAATTCGGTACTAAGTTGTATAAATTGTAACCTAAATCCCTTATTACATGACAAAATTACCTTTTACAATATTCATTTTCACAATGGTGCCTTATTAAAAATGTTAAACGTAAATAAATATATTTAAAGCGGCTTACGATGAAACAGTAACAGTTATTATGTTTTAGTTAGAGAATTTAATAATAATTTGTAATTATTGATATAAAATTTTAGAAATTCGGTGTCAGGAATAAAATAAGAAAACTTTTTTGGAAAAAATCACCATCAGCTGTCATCCATTGGCGGCAGCTCCGATGATTAGCCACAACAATACGCTGTTTTAACTTACCTGCGATGATCTAACCTGATGTAACCTAAGTGTTTACAATTTATTGCTTGTTAGCTAATCCCAGCAACGCAGAGTATTGTGTCATACATTTCTTTTGTGGAGTTTTTGGAAGTATGGGTATGATATTTTGGTTTATCCTTGGTCCAGCAACGGTGGAGAGTTCTGTATAACTTATACACCACAAATAACAAAACGTAAGTTAAACAGTTTTCGTGACTGAGCGCATGTTACACAAACGCCCGTACGCAGGCACACCAGCCTATATCTGTATTGCTTTGAAATAATACACCATTACAATCTCAATGGTAAATAGAGAATATCGTAAATTCTTTCACGTCTTTTGAACAATATTTTAGTATAATTAAATTAACATAGTTAAGTCACCTCAATTGTGATTCTTAGAAGAAAGTTTTTTTTTCAAATCTGTAATTAGAATTTTCTATTATCCGATTATTTCAAACAGAACTGTACGGTATAGAGTAATGTGAGGTAGCGGGAACAACGAGCTGACTGATGTAATGTTCAAGGGATCGCTAGTGATCGGTCAGATACCGGTTACCGGAGGCGTCCTGAGGCGGGACCGCACACTTGTCCACTCCATCTCCGTCAGTGTCACTTGACGGCTCAAAAACCACTTCCTGCCACAGGGGACTGGCCGCCAGGCCCCGTACCACGCGAATCAAGGTATGTGCTATCGTACACAACTTATTGGGCTGTTTATGAAACGAGCGTTCTACATTTATGAAGTGGTCATTTTTGTATTTCATTGCGCATATACAGACATCGAGAACTAAAATACTGATGTACAACACATCCATTTTTCGCACACATTCATCCACACGCACACCACTCACATGAAACTAACCTGAAGTGGTTCACTAGAGTGATTACCCACCAATCACAGCCTTTGAACAAACTCAACAGACTTTTAGCAATGACGTAATACCCACATACACACGCACACCACTGACGTGAAACTGACCTGAAGTGGTTCACTAGAGTGATTACCTACCAAACACAGCCTTTGAACAAACTCAACAGACATTTAGCAATGACGTAATACGCACACAACATATATAAGCACACTACTTACATTTTTACATATAAGACGCCGACACATCTTTGTGCATATTTTAAGGCGAATATGAATGATTACATGAGTGTAGGATGAGTGTGGATGATGTTGTGTAGTCCGTTACTGAGTTCGACTGTTCCTCAGAAAGGACAATTTATTGATAGCTTACTCAAGTGAAACTTACCTGAAGTGGTTCGCTAGATTTATTACCTACCAATCACAGCCTTTGAGCAAACTCGCAGACATTTAGCAATGACGTAATACCCACATACACAAGCACGCCAATCACGTGAAACTTGGCTGAAGTGGTTCACTAGAGTGATTACCAACTAATTACAGCCAGAGTATGTGTAAGCATTTTCTATTAACCATTTTAAAAATGTTTAATTACAATCAATTATTTCCTAAACTCATTGATACTAGAATTCACTAAGATGTGACGTAAAATTAGATGTACCTAACATTTATTAACAGTTTTTAATTAAATATTTCCAGGAAATGTTTAAATAAAATTATAATAAACATTTCCCAAAGGAAAATTCACAGAGCACAGAATAAGAATATTCTTATTCTGTGCTCTGTGGGAAAACCAAATCGCAATTAGGAAGTGTGTTTTACGAAACTTACTTTCTACGCTAAATGTTCAGTTGCCTCCGACACAATGAAGGGTCCCTTAGGGAGAACTGACCGATGAATTAAAACGTCTCTGCCATTAGCAACCCAAATGTCGACAGTCAGCTGATGTTATCTGATGGAGACACGCTACCTATACACTTGCCCTGTGATTTGTGCTTGACTGGCGGTGTAACTTTCACGTGCTTTATTTCTTTTTATTATTTTCATAAATATGTAGGTAGTTTGTATTTTAATAATACAATAGACGAAATTCTCCTTAAATGTTTAATATTACCATGTCCTACTCGAACTCCATTTGTTTGATATTTTAATAATCAGGCTTTAAGTTTTCAGTTAGAAAATAACACAGTGTTATTTATTTGGGTTACCGTACACCTCGAACACTGTTAAACGATTATTATTCGACGGGAGAGAAATTTACTAAAAATGTTATTATGTACGTCTTATAGTTTTATAAACCAGAACAATTTTTATTGGATTGAGAAAACAATAACATCACCAAAACACGTAAAAACCGCTCCTATTAACTTTTATTCTTATTTTTACTGGCGTTTTAACAATTATAGGCATTCAAAACAATAGATATGAAATATAGATGATCTATCTATGATCAACTTCTGTGAAATAAAACAGTAGAACACATCCAAAACTGCTCTGGTTGAGTTCAAATGTATGCGAAATGTAATTGTAAGGATACATTTTGCATACTAAAATGTAGTCCTATAGCCTATATTATAAAAAAAATCACAAAGAATGAGCCAATCAATTCGTTTTAAAATTATACCACGTAAACTTAAAATGATTATTTTACTATCGGTTATTTCCGATGAAACCACGATACAGTCAGTGAAGCGATCAGAGTACTCAGTTCCAGCACATTTACACCGAGATGAGTGGTCTGGGGCTCTGTTTGCGGTCTGAGATTAGCGTTCATGTTGTGTGGAGTCACCACCATTGGCCTGGGAACCTGGATTGCTGACAGAGAGTAATAACTTGTACCCTTGAATAGTTTACACCGGCCAACAAGATGTGGCCTGTCTGCTGAAGAAGGGAGTTGAAACAGTAAAACCGACCAGACGGACCATAACTACTCACCATGAAACCCCAAATAACGATGAAATTTACATTCGATTCACTAACTGGACGTTCTTGACTTGATCGGACTAATTAGTAGAATTCGACCGCAACACATCAATTAAACGTGTATTTTACGGCCCAAGCAACACCGTAACTGGACCAAGTGAATGGAGCAGAGCGTAGCGAACTTCAGATCATTTCCGGGGTGGGTTTGTAATAAACCCATGTGACTTGTCAAATATAAATTTACTTTCAATTCATGTTCCAAAGTTAAAATAAGGCACACCATTTTTGTATTTAAGGGTTTTGTGTCTTTTTTTTAGAATGTTGCCAGTAAATAAGTAAATATTCCATATCTGCGATAAATCGAAGTTTATAGTAAAGCTTGATTATGAATAATGAATGAATGTACGTACCATAATTTATATATTCGCTTTATAAAATTAATTCCAAAGATGAATTATTTAATTAAAAAAATAATTAATTAAATTTTAATTAAAATTACATTTTCATAAAAAAATTCTCACAAGTGATAAATAAACTTCAATTGAATCAATCACACTTTACTATAGTTTTAATTTTATAAGGAAAATATTGTACTTTATTGTGGTTTTAATGACATTAAATAAATTTAAACCATTTTTGCATGATATTACATGTTAGCAAAATATTACATCTTTCACATGTTAAAACAGTAATATACTGTTCAGTTCTATAATCTTTTTTTTATCAACCCACTTTGGGTTTACAATAAATAAACTAAGGTTTTCTTTTTAGTGCATTGCCTATTAGATTTTTTCCCTTGTCTTCAATATTCTTTCATATGTAACCTTTTTTCTTTTGATAATGTTTCTCAAAACTTTTTTTGAACCTCAAATGTTGATCCTAGTTTGTTTCATAGATTACTTTACTCTATAATTTATTTTAATTAATAATTAAAAATGTACTCTACCTATTAATTTAAGGCAAAACAGAATTCAGACCTTATGTTTTGAATGTCATGACCACGAAATAACAATAAAACGGTCCCATATTTTATTGACAGTATCATACTACTTACATTTCACCACTCAAGACGAGTTAAGCCAGTCACACTCGAAGGTGTGGTATTAGTAATTAGGTACGGATGGCCCGCCCTCATGTTACTTAGCACCACGATATGATCACGTCAGTGTTCACGTGACGAAGTAGGCAGAGAGGTGGTGTATTGGATATTTGACGTCACCCAGTGTGTTTTTTATAAAATATTGTGATCTAAAAACGTAAAACAGAGCACGTTATGAAAAGACGAGGAAGCTTTTTGAAGAATAAAACTGGCAGTGAGGTGGTAATGTCAAGTGGGACAGTGACCAGACTACATTGGTCTACAATAAAACTGGCAGTGAGGTGGTAATGTCAAGTGGGACAGTGACCAGACTACATTGGTCTACAATAAAACTGGCAGTGAGGTGGTAATGTCAAGTGGGACAGTGACCAGACTACATTGGTCTACAATAAAACTGGCAGTGAGGTGGTAATGTCAAGTGGGACAGTGACCAGACTACATTGGTCTACAATAAAACTGGCAGTGAGGTGGTAATGTCAAGTGGGACAGTGACCAGACTACATTGGTCTACAATAAAACTGGCAGTGAGGTGGTAATGTCAAGTGGGACAGTGACCAGACTACATTGGTCTACAATAAAACTGGCAGTGAGGTGGTAATGTCAAGTGGGACAGTGACCAGACTACATTGGTCTACAATAAAACTGGCAGTGAGGTGGTAATGTCAAGTGGGACAGTGATCAGACTACATTGGTCTACAATAAAACTGGCAATGAGGTGGTAATGTCAAGTGGGACAGTGGCCAGACTACATTGGTCTACAATAAAACAGGCAGTGAGGTGGTAATGTCAAGTGGGACAGTGACCAGACTACATTGGTCTACAATAAAACTGGCAATGAGGTGGTAATGTCAAGTGGGACAGTGACCAGACTACATTGGTCTACAATAAAACTGGCAATGAGGTGGTAATGTCAAGTGGGACAGTGACCAGACTACATTGGTCTACAATAAAACTGGCAGTGAGGTGGTAATGTCAAGTGGGACAGTGACCAGACTACACTTGTCTACTATAAAACTGGCATTGAGGTAGTAATGTCAAGTGGGACAGTGACCAGACTACATTGGTCTACAATAAAATTGGCAGTGAGGTGGTAATGATTGTCGGCACTGGTGGCGCAGTGCTGTAACCCAGCGACATGGGGACAAAGTGTTTGGAAGATTGTAGGCGATAGGTTGGATGCTCGGTCCTCTTAATACCGACATAGCGTCCGCTTGATGGTTGCTATCGGCGTGGACACTACTAGAGAAGTCAGGGGTGTCCAGGTTGGTGGTAATCATTGTGCGGATGTTGTGTGGGGGAGATAACTGAGTATCAGGTTTGTCAATTAGCTGAAAATCAGACCAGCACTACGTGGTTCGGATTCCACGTAAAGCTGTAGGTCCCTTAGTTGCCCTGGCTGTTGGGCTATTAATAAATTGCCCTTTCTGAGGAACAGTTGAACTCAGTTAGTAACCAGACTACACTCATCCACACTCATCCTACACTCAAATAACCATTCATATTCGCCTTAAAATACGCACAACATTGTGTCGGCGTCTCATATGTAAGAATGTAAGAATGTAATGTCAAGTGGGACAGTGACCAGACCACATTGGTCTACAATAAAACTGGCAGTCAGGTGGTAATGTCAAGTGGAGCAGTGACCGACTACATTGGTCTACAATAAAACTGGCAGTGAGGTGGTAATGTCAGTGGGAAGTGACCAGACTACATTGGTCTACAATAAATTCGACATCACTGAAACTGCAAGATAATAACCAATAGGGGTTTAAATATATTTAAATAACCTTTAATTTTAACTATATTTTGCATGAAACTGTTCGAAAAACAGTTGGGTGGTGATTATTTTTAACTAACGAAAAGAGAACTTTTGTCTGCATTCAAAGTAACAACGTCCACACATCAAAATTATATATATACCGTACTGTTTTTTTTATATTCATTTATTTTTTATTTCAGTTTTATTATTTTCTTAATCTTTTAATGGGATTTATTTCTTTGCCTAACCATTAAGTTTCACAATAAGATATTTGTATTCCATGTTACCATAACCACAATTAAAATACGGTTAAGGTGAGGTTTCTGAGGCGCTCGGCAGTTCTTACTTATATCATCATCACTATTGATGAACGTGAATGTTATAAACTTTAGTTTAAGTCAATTACCTTTTCCAACGTGTTTAATGTACAATCCCAAATAACTAATAATAAGGTTAATTCCATTAGTCAATACGATAATCCTAAAGCAAACTATGACATGATTACTTTCTAATTTCCCTTGTAATATACAGTACATAATCTGGTTACCAGATGATTATATATTAAAAAGTCTCCGCTTAACTTATAATGAGATAACATGCTGAAAAAAATAAAATTAAATTAAAAAAAACTTGGTGACAAACGATTCAAAATTCTACACTCATTAAAAGTTGAGGGAAATTGTTATGCAGACACATATAAGAACAACTTAACTCCTTTGTAAAACTAGTTTATTCATTTAGAACTTGAAGGCACACTATGTTGTCAAATATGTCACAGACTGTCTGCTCTTGCTGACATCATAGCCAATTTACCTCTTGTTGTTTCTTACACCAATAGTGTACGCCAGATACAATCCATACTTCCTCTATTATGTCATTTATAAGAGCCAACCATTTTACAGTTAACAGGAAATTGATGTTAACGGACCTGGAATGCAAATTCAAGGCATACGCCTTATTGGCAGATATAGGGCTGACGGCCGAAATAATTATGGGATTGTTTTCCCGCGGAGTAAGCAGATATCTGCCGTGGTTTTACTATCCCTTAACGTGCGATTTTAACGCCAAGGTTTACAAAACTGTTCCTAACACATGACGTTTTAGGAAGGGTACTATAGGGTACTACTTATCATCCTTGAGCTGATATATGAATAAAACTTTATACATTTGAACGATACGTGTCTGCTTTCTTGCACTGTTATTTTCGTTGCAGAAGTTTTATCAAGGTTCAAATTTACTTTAATTGTATTTGATTAGTGAAACATGCCCACACCATCATACATATAAAACATGCCCACACCATCATGCATATGAAACATGCCCACACCATCATACATATGAAACATGCCCTCACCATCATACATATTAAACATGCCCACACCATCATACATATGAAACATGCCCACACCATCATACAGATGAAACATAGTAAGACACTGTAATATGCGTTCAAAAAACCTTAGATTTGCATACCACAACTTTCACCTCCAATCTTATCTTGGCCATCTGAGATGCGAAATGACAGTGTGTTATCAATGGGCGGGAAGTACATGGCACACATTAAGTGTGTGACTACAGGGCGTGGCCACACCTGCACTCAAACGCTCCATTACAACAATTAGCCAAGATTAGTTCATGCAATTTACTGCCTTTCCCAATTTATTTTTAATTTTGTAATTGATATTTTAGAATTATTGTAATTAGATTCAATTATTTATTAAATTATTTGTAGAATAATGTTTGTCTAATTAGGAACAATCAACGTCACTCAACACATTCGTTATAATTTAAGTAAAAGAAAATAACTGACATATTTACCTTCTTGTACTTTTATTGTAATAAACTTGTAAAGTAATAAATGCTCACTTTATAAGTATTGTTTCTATCAATCATAGTTAGATTTACGTAAATATATATCTAAAAATTTCATTAATTAATTGAATTATTCACGTAATTCAAATTTCTGTGATAAAAGTGAATTACGAAGTTGTGTTGATGCACGAATGTAGTTTTTATTCCACACAAAATCATAGTAAATTTTCTTTAAAAAGTGACCTAAATTGAAATCCATCAAACAGAATAAAGTAGGGACCTATTGTCCGATCTCAGAATTTATTTTACCGTTATTGATCACAAATCAGAAACATTTTGATGAATGACCAGGTTTTAACAACATTAGTTCTACTACAGTGGGAAAAAGTTTTACATAAAAAAACAAATATGATTAAAAAACAAAAAAATTAAATTGGAGTCTCCACCAATTATAACATTTCCGGTACAGAAGCTTCTAGGCAACTGCCCTCAAAGTGGTAGGAGTAACCACTTACTGGTTGTGATAGGGAAACTTCCTGGAAACTGCCCTCAAAGTGGTAGGAGTAATCACTTACGAGTTGTGATAGGGAGGCTTCTAGGCAACTAACATCAAAGTGGTAGGAGTAATCACTTACGAGTTGTGATAGGGAGGCTTCTAGGCAACTGCCCTCAAAGTGGTAGGAGTAACCACTTACTGGTTGTGATAGGGAAACTTCCTGGAAACTGCCCTCAAAGTGGTAGGAGTAATCACTTACGAGTTGTGATAGGGAGGCTTCTAGGCAACTAACATCAAAGAGGTAGGAGTAATCACTTACGAGTTGTGATAGGGAGGCTTCTAGGCAACTACCATCAAAGTGGTAGGAGTAATCACTTACGAGTTGTGATAGGGAGGCTTCTAGGCAACTAACATCAAAGTGGTAGGAGTAATCACTTACGAGTTGTGATAGGGAGGCTTCTAGGCAACTACCATCAAAGTGGTAGGAGTAATCACTTACGAGTTGTGATAGGGAGGCTTCTAGGCAACTACCATCAAAGTGGTAGGAGTAATCACTTACGAGTTGTGATAGGGAGGCTTCTAGGCAACTAACATCAAAGAGGTAGGAGTAATCACTTACGAGTTGTGATAGGGAGGCTTCTAGGCAACTACCATCAAAGTGGTAGGAGTAATCACTTACGAGTTGTGATAGGGAGGCTTCTAGGCAACTACCATCAAAGTGGTAGGAGTAATCACTTACGAGTTGTGATAGGGAGGCTTCTAGGCAACTAACATCAAAGTGGTAGGAGTAATCACTTACGAGTTGTGATAGGGAGGCTTCTAGGCAACTACCATCAAAGTGGTAGGAGTAATCACTTACGAGTTGTGATAGGGAGGCTTCTAGGCAACTACCATCAAAGTGGTAGGAGTAATCACTTACGAGTTGTGATAGGGAGGCTTCTAGGAAGTTGCCCTTAAGTAGTAGGTAGTAACCACCAAATGGATGTGATGAGAAGCTTCTATGATTGTTCAAATTTTTTAAATTTCAAAATTAAATAACCGACTGATTAAAATACCTAGCACAAGGAACTATACGTGTGGGGTAAAAAGAGTTAAGAAGTCACAAGGTGTTACAACTCTCTGAGGAAGTACATTACACGGATCGCTAATGTGTACATGTCAAGGCCTAATGTAACCAGCCTTCAGAATACACGTGGTAGGTACCAACAAACAACGAGCACGTCCCTCTAACCTGGACAAGAAAAATGAACTAATATCTTGATGAACAAATTGAAGTAAAAAACAACTATACAACGACATATAATTTTACCAATAGAATTTAGTTTTTAAAAAGGGCTATTGTGATTTGTAATTTAACACTCATATTTCGTAAATTTTCGTCAGTGATTTAAAAAAGATACTGCATTAATTTTTAACGTGGATTTTACAAGCAATTATCTCAAAAGTATTTAGTTTCACTTCTGGTGGTCGTTTTGTTTCCCAAACTGCAGCCGACCACCTATAAGCTCGACTGCGCTATAAGCTCGACAGCCCTTCAGCGGGCCAAAACATGCTTTTATATTTCTACTGAACGGTTCGTGTGTATTATGATAGTGAGTTGTTGTGAACACTGCATGATTATTAAAGGTCCAATTTAGTGGACCATTAGTTGATATTATGAGTTTTTATGTATAAAATCATCAAGAATGTCATTAAACTATAGAAAAAGTTTTTTTACAAAAACCAATTTTTGGTTCACTAGAAAGGTCTTCACCTATCTAATTAAACTTGAAGTGTTACAGCACGATAATTATTACATACCGATTCCATGTTTTTGGCGTTTATCGCGGAGGGAAACGGACCCCTTAACCTCCAATAGTCTTTTACATTCCAAGCAAACTCTAATAGGCGAAGTAATAAAATCAATTAGAATAATTTTTGTATAGTGAACGAATGGTATTGTGAGCAGAAGCTAACATATAAATGAAATTAAACACACAATTGACAGAATTATTAACGTGTAACTGATGTCAGAATCACAAAGTATGACTCATTCTTTACTCATGCCTCACAGTAGAGCTATAATGATGTCTTTATCTGCATTGTGTCCTCGTACCTTTATCTGCACTGTGTGCTCGTACCTTTATCTGCACTGTGTGCTCGTACCTTTATCTGCACTGTGTGCTCGTACCTTTATCTGCACTGTGTGCTCGTACCTTTATCTGCACTGTGTGCTCGTACCTTTATCTGTACTGTGTGCTCGTACCTTTATCTGCACTGTGTGCTCGTACCTTTATCTGCACTGTGTGCTCGTACCTTTATCTGCACTGTGTGCTCGTACATTTATCTGCATTGTGTCCTCGTACCTTTATCTGCACTGTGTGCTCGTACCTTTATCTACACTGTGTGCTCGTACCTTTATCTGCACTGTGTGCTCGTACCTTTATCGTACGATTTTCCGCGGCTACTGTAGCATTATGTGTTTTTGACATATTTTCATAAAAAAAAGCCTAACTGTGGTAAAAAAAGAACTACTACTACTACGCACACCAACAACAGTATGGAGACGTCACACGAGACAAACGAACACTCCTAACTGAATACAGCGTTTTCACCCAACTGAATTGTAAACATTTATCTGGTCCATTACTTATATATCGACTGTGCACAAGTATACTGGTCTACCTCCGACAGATCACCAGTATACCTTGTAGCAGGAGGGTGGATGAGTTGGTTTGTGTAAGGTAGGTGTTAAGCCACAATACTACGCTCACCAACAACAGTATGGAGACGTCATACGAGACAAACGAACACTCCCAACTGAATACATTGTAAACATTTATCTGGTCCATTACTTACATATCGACCATGCACAAGTATACTGGTCTACCTCCGACAGATCACCAGTATACCTTGTAGCAGGAGGGTGGATGAGTTGGTTTGTATAAGTTAGGTGTGAAGCCACAATACTACGCTCACCAACAACAGTATGGAGACGTCATACGAGACAAACGAACACTCCCAACTGAATACATTGTAAACATTTATCTGGTCCATTACTTACATATCGACCATGCACAAGTATACTGGTCTACCTCCGACAGATCACCAGTATACCTTGTAACAGGAGGGTGGATGAGTGGTTTGTATAAGTTAGGTGTGAAGCCACAGTACTACGCTCACCAACAACAGTATGGAGACGTCATACGAAACAAACGAACACTCCCAACTGAATACATTGTAAACATTTATCTGGTCCACTACTTTCATATCAATAAACAAATATACAGTTTCCTTTTGCTAGTATATCATTATTGCACTATATTAAAAAAAAACCTCATGGTTGTTGATGCGTTCCAGTGACAAAATAATCTGATGTAACGTAAAACTTAAAAAATTGATGTTCCATGATTACACATTTTTTATGATAAAAAACAATATGCTAATTGTAACAGGTCCACCTAATTGACGATTAAATTAATTAAATTTAAATAAAATACAAATTATTTAAATGAGAAAATAGGTACATTTAACTAAAACAAATACAGAATATTTAAATAAATTCGGAAATTATAACAAATTAATAGCCAACAAGTATAGAGAATTGGGTAGGCAGATTTATTCCATGGCAGTCTTCCGAGACACATGAGTAAACAAAATTCCAAACATTGCAGTCGAGACAGATAACAGACCTGTTCAGTTTTGCGTCGTCTGGGACGATCCAATTTCAAGGGGAGTCTACATGACAGTTGAGTCCAAGATAAATAAAAGATATTGTTAGTTGACAAAAGGACCACTAGAGGCAGCACTAACCAGAGCAAGAGCACATGGAGAGACCGGAAGTTTGCCCTGAACCCAAAGCCCTAGACCGTAACGGACTGGCAAGCCACGCAAGCCTCGTCCAAGTCTCGTTCACTTCATTTCAGTCCAATGTAGAGTGCACAAGTCACCGCCGGTGGTCTCTTGACCCCAAACCCGAATAATTAGTTTAAATATTTTTTACCAAACATATTTTAAAATACCGGTAAACTATATAAAAAAGTTATACAATATCCAAGTTAGAACCGTTATTATATCGGTTGTGCTATACGTAATTAAATTATATCCAAATAGAAGAAAGCAGACCACGAGGAGCAACAGACAAAGAAAAAACTAAAGATAAGTTTTAGTTTGTAAATTGGTTTAATTATGTTTCTGAAGAGTCAGTAGAAAGTAAATAGATTCATTTTTGTAATATTTAAATTCATATATAAATTAAAAGAATGTAATAAATTAGCTTTTTCAATCTATAGTCTTATTTATTGTAATTTACAGCCTCACCGATTTACCCATAAAAAACGACCCTGAGATATCTAAATAAATTTTAATTTGAGTAATAATTTACCAAATTAACAAAAACAATCTAATGTAACTCATCAAGTAGTAGAGAGGTTACATAATACAAATTCACAAAGCATGTTTGAAGTTACATTTATATTTAATTCTTTAACGAACGCTACAATACACTTGTTCAATTCCCTATGTAAAGTTTGTATTCCTATCCTATTGACTCGGTCGAGGTAACATATAAGATTACGTTTGGCTTGTTCGACCTGGTCATATTCGACGGTCTGTCTTTTTTAAAGTGGTTGAGTTGTTTAGTATTTAACTTATATAAAAAAAAATACAAGTGAGCAATTCACCAGACGTTATTTTTATTATTTATCTAAAGAGCTTTCTCGAACATTTTGAGGAATCACTTGCAAAGAAAAAAAATGTCTATTTGTCTGTGATCACTTGACACGAAGTGTCATACTATATATAAAGTAGCCTGAATAGTTGTTATGTAGGCCTACTCTGTAACTCAGTACATTATTTCCTTTTCCATGTCAAGACCCATCAGAACTGATATTTCCTAGATAAAAAATTGCATTTCCATTTGTCATCTTTTAAAACAAAGATGAAATTTATTATAAGTTTCAAAATGATTTTGAAAGTTTGACAAGTGTAAATACAATATAAACTTAGGCCTACATAATTTTTTTGAATCACGATTTACAACTTACAATGTTTCCAACACTTCAATGACGACAACATAACATTTCCACGTACGCTCTTGTTGACAGAAATGTGAGTACAGGGAAGGGGTTGCCGACAGCACAATTAGCGAAGGGCATGTCGCAGTCGCCCTACCGCAGCGTACACTACCCTCGGGCTAGGCTTACGCAACGTTCTTTATCCTCTATTCACATACCTTAGCATAGTGTGGTATGTATTAACAGATGGAATACGATTACTAAATAATTTCCAACTTGAGCTGTATTTTATGAGTTTAAATTACTACCAATTTTAAATGCATTAATTACTAGCCTACTTATAAACAACTACTCAAAACGAAATATTTTGTTATTTCCGAAAATAACAGGTATTGACATTTCAGGCGTGAAAATATGAACTCTACCATAAAAGTGAATAATCACAAATTTCCCTTAATTTACTATAAATTAATACTGTACTAACAAAAAATAAATTAGTTAAACGCAGAATTGCAATAAATATATGTATTAGCTCATTACAATAATCACGTTCAACAATTATTTAAACTTAATAAAACGTCAATAAACTGTTTTACAATTCCACATACATTAAAGAACTGTGATACAAATAGTGCTGACAAAAGGTTCCAGATACATCAAGCAACTGATGAAATACAATTCTGTTTGAATGCATTACAACACCAAATAAATTAAATAAGTCGTTGGTATAATAAATTAAATAATAAAAAAAGTCGTTTAGCTATCTTACAACTTAATATAAAGGAGGGATAGAAAATACACTAACGAACTACTCATACAAAACGCCCTACATCTATTTTGAAACTCAAACTACTCA
Organism: Stictocephala bisonia; assembly: GCA_035578905.1. Taxonomy (NCBI): domain Eukaryota; kingdom Metazoa; phylum Arthropoda; class Insecta; order Hemiptera; family Membracidae; genus Stictocephala; species Stictocephala bisonia. Next base: position 249,492 of record JAQJVL010000969.1, on the reverse strand, counting down.
AACAAACTGATACAAAACATTGCACTTGTCCGTTGTACAAGCATGGTTGCACTGACAGACTATTAAACACACTCAGTTGTCCGCATGTTAAATAATAATTCATTAATGAGAGATACAAAACTGTTTCTTAAACTTATTGTCATCGAGAAAGTCGTACCCTATTTATTTAGAGTCGATTTTCAGAAGAGAATTTTTAGACCGATCAACATGAATGAAGCAAAAAAGAGAACGATTCTTAGAATGCGAAGGTGTTAAAAAGAACCCTCGGTAGAAACTGCTTGAACCTTCGGTACCTGTATTCTGTTAATATTCATTATTCTGTACTAACATTATACCTGTATTCTGTTAATATTCATTATTCTGTACTAACATTATACCTGTATAATGTTAATATTCATTATTCTGTACTAACATTATACCTGTATTCTGTTAATATTCATTATTCTGTACTAACATTATACCTGTATAATGTTAATATTCATTATTCTGTACTAACATTATACCTGTATTCTGTTAATATTCATTATTCTGTACTAACATTATACCTGTATTCTGTTAATATTCATTATTCTGTACTAACATTATACCTGTATAATGTTAATATTCATTATTCTGTACTAACATTATACCTGTATAATGTTAATATTCATTATTCTGTACTAACATTATACCTGTATAATGTTAATATTCATTATTCTGTACTAACATTATACCTGTATAATGTTAATATTCATTATTCTGTACTAACATTATACCTGTATAATGTTAATATTCATTCCTGCTGACTATTAACATTATTTTACTGCGTTTTGATCCATTGTATTTAAAATAAAAAGGAATTGTGAACGGACAGAAAAACAAAATTTAAAAGAACCATGTATTTTTTATGTAATACTTTAGTCCTTTAACATACCATATACGTTCAATTCGTAGATTTTGCTTCACACTAAATACAAAATCATAAAACACAGGTTTTGTGTGACATAAAAGTGAGTGATGTAGGCATAAATGCTTATCTCATCACTTGCCCGATAAAAAGGGTGCAGGCCAATAAATAAGATATCAACGAAACCAATCAAATATCTGCAATAAAACATGTAGGCCAACCGACGGAAAGGCATGTTGATGAAATCAACATTGGAAACTGTCGCACAATAAAAAGGGTTATTTTTATATTTAGCACATTGCCAAAATATTAAAGCTATGCAGATAAAATAAAAATAAAAAAGGGTAAGTAGAAATTATACAGGGGACTCCAGATACAACAGTATGTTTCAGATCATGTACCAATCTTGTCTTCGTAAGACTAGCTTAAACACCAAAGGTGAGGGGTTTAAGAGGAAGATTACAACATAAGGTGAGAAAGAGGAAGATTTAAAACGTTTACATGAGCAAAATAAATAAATAAAACAATTTACTAATTTATAATTACTTTAACAAAAGAAACAAATATTATTTCATGGTTGAAAAAAGACCTAAAACGTGTTTGGGTCTCGTGGTACTGTCTCGCAGGTAAACAGACGTAAATGGGCAGAGGTGTCGATGTGTAAGTGGCGTGGATGGAATGACTGGGGCAGTGGTGTCGATGTGTAAGTGACGTGGATGGAATGACTGGGCAGTGGTGTCGCTGTGTAAGTGGCGTGGATGGAATGACTGGGGCAGTGGTGTCGCTGTGTAAGTGGCGTGGATGGAATGACTGGGGCAGTGGTGTCGATGTGTAAGTGACGTGGATGGAATGACTGGGGCAGTGGTGTCGATGTGTAAGTGGCGTGGATGGAATGACTGGGCAGTGGTGTCGCTGTGTAAGTGGCGTGGATGGAATGACTGGGGCAGTGGTGTCGATGTGTAAGTGGCGTGGATGGAATGACTGGGGCAGTGGTGTCGATGTGTAAGTGGCGTGGATGGAATGACTGGGCAGTGGTGTCGATGTGTAAGTGGCGTGGATGGAATGACTGGGGCAGTGGTGTCGATGTGTAAGTGGCGTGGATGGAATGACTGGGGCAGTGGTGTCGATGTGTAAGTGGCGTGGATGGAATGACTGGGGCAGTGGTGTCGATGTGTAAGTGGCGTGGATGGAATGACTGGGGCAGTGGTGTCGATGTGTAAGTGGCGTGGATGGAATGACTGGGGCAGTGGTGTCGATGTGTAAGTGGCGTGGATGGAATGACTGGGGCAGTGGTGTCGATGTGTAAGTGGCGTGGATGGAATGACTGGGGCAGTGGTGTCGATGTGTAAGTGGCGTGGATGGAATGACTGGGGCAGTGGTGTCGATGTGTAAGTGACGTGGATGGAATGACTGGGGCAGTGGTGTCGATGTGTAAGTGGCGTGGATGGAATGACTGGGCAGTGGTGTCGCTGTGTAAGTGGCGTGGATGGAATGACTGGGGCAGTGGTGTCGATGTGTAAGTGGCGTGGATGGAATGACTGGGGCAGTGGTGTCGATGTGTAAGTGGCGTGGATGGAATGACTGGGCAGTGGTGTCGATGTGTAAGTGGCGTGGATGGAATGACTGGGGCAGTGGTGTCGATGTGTAAGTGGCGTGGATGGAATGACTGGGGCAGTGGTGTCGATGTGTAAGTGGCGTGGATGGAATGACTGGGGCAGTGGTGTCGATGTGTAAGTGGCGTGGATGGAATGACTGGGGCAGTGGTGTCGATGTGTAAGTGGCGTGGATGGAATGACTGGGGCAGTGGTGTCGATGTGTAAGTGGCGTGGATGGAATGACTGGGGCAGTGGTGTCGATGTGTAAGTGGCGTGGATGGAATGACTGGGGCAGTGGTGTCGATGTGTAAGTGGCGTGGATGGAATGACTGGGGCAGTGGTGTCGATGTGTAAGTGGCGTGGATGGAATGACTGGGGCAGTGGTGTCGATGTGTAAGTGACGTGGATGGAATGACTGGGGCAGTGGTGTCGATGTGTAAGTGGCGTGGATGGAATGACTGGGCAGTGGTGTCGCTGTGTAAGTGGCGTGGATGGAATGACTGGGGCAGTGGTGTCGATGTGTAAGTGGCGTGGATGGAATGACTGGGGCAGTGGTGTCGATGTGTAAGTGGCGTGGATGGAATGACTGGGCAGTGGTGTCGATGTGTAAGTGGCGTGGATGGAATGACTGGGGCAGTGGTGTCGATGTGTAAGTGGCGTGGATGGAATGACTGGGGCAGTGGTGTCGATGTGTAAGTGGCGTGGATGGAATGACTGGGGCAGTGGTGTCGATGTGTAAGTGGCGTGGATGGAATGACTGGGGCAGTGGTGTCGATGTGTAAGTGGCGTGGATGGAATGACTGGGGCAGTGGTGTCGATGTGTAAGTGGCGTGGATGGAATGACTGGGGCAGTGGTGTCGATGTGTAAGTGGCGTGGATGGAATGACTGGGGCAGTGGTGTCGATGTGTAAGTGGCGTGGATGGGAGGGCCACCCACGAGGAGCTGTTAGTTGAGCCCATTTGTAGTGCGGGTAAGAGGGTCACAAATAGTGGGTATTTAAGATACGCAATACAAGCCAATTTTAAGGTTTTTTTAGGGGGATAACACTAATCCTTTGTACTCGTATGTGTCTTTCTTTTCTTGAGCTTTGACTTGAACCCAAAACATATGTTTATTACAATAAGAAGATAAAAAAATAATTAAATTTTCAATATTATTTAGAAGCGCCTAACACTAAAAGTAACCCAGTTTGTTACCAGTAAAACTTTAGAACAAGAGTTGTGTTTTATGAATCCTCCGACATTTCACCACATTTGTTTAAATCCGTGTATAGCCTAAGTGGCTTGAGAGAGGAACAAAGACTGTGGCCACGTGGAGGAGAGTGAAGTGGGACTTCCTGGGGCCACTTCATCCTCACCCCTCCACCTCCGTAGACTCTTGGATCAGACTTGTCGTGACCAGAAGCCGGCATAATGCTATTTTATCTTTGTGTAAACTATTTTAGATTTATTACAGATTTTGGGAGTTTTTTATATAAATTATACAATGATAAAACAATCTAGATCAGTGTTTCCCAACATGTGGTACGAGAGAGTATTTCTGATTGAATGCAGATTTTTCAAACCACGAAAAAACTACGGGAAATATTTTGGTGAGGTTTGAGGCATTAATAGGTTTGTTTGAAAAGGACAAATATGACAGGAAATACATTTTCATAGACGAAGATTGGCTACAAACGCTAGCATACCTTGCCGATATATATATATATATTTTTTTTTTTCAGTTTAAATATTTTATATATATGAGCCTGCAAGGTTCATGTGATCTAGGTTTTTTTCAATGAAAAACAAGTTTAACTCATTCAACAATAGTTAGTTTTGTTCATTCGGTAAAAAAGCAAAACAAACGTGACATTTCTTCCTTTATAACTCCCTCATCCTGGTTACAAGATAATTATTTGAGAGCTAGATACGGTCTCTATCAGACATCGAGGAACATTTGAAAACTCTAAAGATGAATTTTGAAATACTTCCCACAAACACGCTCTACAAATGATGACTGGGTTAGCAATCCTATTTCACAGAAAGATGTGTCATCCAGGGAGAAAGCTAAAGAAAGTTTCATAGAACTTGCCTGTAATGAAAAGCTTGTTCTTGAAAGAACAAAAATCTTGTCTCTTTCTGTATATGTACAATGAATTAGTGCCCTGCAGTTTCCAATCCATTTCTAAAAGAAAAATGAGATTAAAGATAAATTTAATTAACCCTGACAAAAATATTATTAAAATACAAAAAAATTAAGATACAAAAATACTTAAAAAATACAAAAATACTACAGCAGATTTCTCACTGAGACTGTTTCCATATAACAGTTATTAAATTATTTAACCTTTTTTGATTGTGTAATATAAATTGATATACTTTGAGTTGTTTAGTTATATTCATAGCAATTATACTGAAATTGACATCTTTGTGACAGATATTCGTTACTTTGTGTGATTGACTACTATTTTTTATATTTAAGTATAATATTGTTTATATAAAGTAACAATACTTTGTTTTATTTTCAAAACTATACAATGTAATTATGGTTTATTTTCCCCTCGATTAATCGAAGTTCATGTATAATAAAAAATTCATACATACGCCAAGTCACGAAAAAAGCCCCATCTGTTAGTGGGAACAACTGATAACTATGAACAGCAAAAACTTCCGATTTGGTTTGTTTCCAGTCAGCCTATAGGTGTTTTAAAAAATAAATAAGACAGTCAGTTAAAATGCTATATTGTTTTTTATTTAGATCTAAGTTCAGAAAAAACGTAAAATGATTTTCGTAGCATTTAAAAATTATAGGTACTATAAGTAATCGTTACAGATTTAAGTCGTTCATATCCGTATTTGTGCATTTCTAAATTAAAAAATTTTCAATAACCAAATCCTTTTAATTTTTTCCATTTCAACATCACGATAACGTATTTCAGCAAAATAAGTGTATTTACCCTTGTTGAACCTTACTGATTTCCACATTAAACGTTAGTAATACCCATCACCCCCAAAGCAGAATGCGACGATGTATAAAAAAAAACTTTCTGCAAGTACTATATTATGGCACCGATAGCGTGAAACATCAACCGAAAAAAACATTAGTTAAGTTGTCTACTCGTATTTGCCAACTATAAATGTAACCGAAAGATGTTTAGCAAAATAATAAGATAGAACCACACTGTTATATATTCTAAATATTTTAAAAGGCCTTTATAAATACGAGCGTCATTTTTAAAGTAAAAACCGATTGCGCATCGTGCCCCGCGCATCCGGTCACGTGACGTCCATTCAAGGCCAGCACTTACGGGCCTGTCAACGCCGCCATTACGTTTCACGTCTCTGCCGATGCTGGCTGTGTGGTTATACTGCGTTGTTTGTCGCAATGTCAATCAATAATTACGCCGACTGTGAAATACGCTCAGTTATTCGGTTTTTTAAACGCAAAAAATATTCGTCCTGCTGAAATTCAGTGACAGCTTCTTGAAGTTTACGGTGAGGGTGTTGTGAATTATGGAAATGTGCGAAAATATGTAGGCTTTTTAGTGAAGGAAGGACAAGTGTTCATGACGAAGAACGACCTGGACGGCCTACTGTCATCAATGAAGAGTTGGTACAAAAAGTTGATGAGGAAATTCGCCAAAATCGGCGCTTCACTATTGACAAACTTAGTCAGAAATGTTCCCAAGTTTCAAGATCAGTAGTTTACAACATTGTTACTGACAAACTGCATTACAAAAAATGTGTGCGAGATGGGTGCCAAAAATGTTAACACAAGAACACAAAGCAAAGCGTATGGCATATTCTTTGTCCTTTTTGGAGTGCTATTACAGAGATGGTGATGAGTTCTTAAGTCACATTGTGACCGGTTATGAGACGTGGGTTGCATATTATACTCCTGAGACGAAACGTCAATCCAGTGAATGGCATCATTCAAACTCCCCGACGAAACCAAGAATATTCAAGCAAGAACCTTCAACAAGAAAAATCATGACCACGGTTTTTTGGGACCGAAAGGGTATTCTTCTGATAAACTTTCTGCCATGAGGAATGACAGTAAATGCTGAAAGATATCGCAAAACGTTAATGAAGCTTAGGCGCGCTATTCAAAACCGCCGGCGGGGCCTGCTCTCTCTCTAGCGGCGTCATTCTGCTTCACGACAACGCTCGGCCTCACGTTGCGGCAAGGACACAGACGCAACTGGACAAGTTTTGTTGGGAAATACTAGATCATCCACCATACAGTCCTGACTTAGCACCATCGGATTTTCATCTTTTTCTAAAACTTAAGGAATTTCTTGGTGGAAAGCGCTTGGAAAATGATGACATGTTAAAAGAAACAGTTACCAACTGGTTTAACAGTCAGGCGGGAGAGTTCTTTGATGATGCAATCCAGAAGCTGGTACCACGACTTCAAAAATGTGTCGATGTTAATGGTGAATACATAGGAAAGTGAAAAAATGTTCATATTTTAGATTGTGATATCATTTATATCCATAAATAAAGTCTCTCTTACGCTATTTGAAAACGGTTTTTACTTTAAAAATGACCCTCGTACATTATTATATTTGTACCTTACATTAAAACACAGTGCACAAATAAAAAAGTTGAAATAAAGTGATTAATTACAGTTTAAACTGTTTTATTTTTAATACTTGGAGAGAAACGAACTGCTTGGAAATAAGCTAAAATCCTTGGATTCCTAAAAATATGTCAAATTCAAAGAATCCTAATAATTACGATTATTTATTAACCTAAACAAAGACATGTTTTGGTAGTAATAAATAGTAAAATAATAATTGTACAGAAAGATGTTTCTTAAAAGGGAAGAATGCAGAAGCTGTCCCTTACTTTATAATTCAAGGTCGTTATGAAAAAAAAAAACTTAAAACAATGAAGTAGCTGAGACTCACTCATTGCCAGCGAGCGAATCTATATTATAGAATTATGGATTTTATTTGGAATTTGTATTTATTCACTAAAGTATTGATCTTGTTCTTTGTCGAAAAGTGAATTATTACGTTTGATAAATATTCTTTGTTCACAGTAGTGTGATTAAATTATTAGATAATATACATATAATATTATATTTTATTTATAACTACCAATGCCAAAGAGAAGAACGTAACATTTTATATTAAACTATTTTATTTCACTATTTGTCCAAGAATGAGCTGCGTCTTCTAGTCACGTAAATAATCACCCAGAATCGTACAAACCCACTGTTTTTATCCACAATTATATTTCCGAATTTTTATCATAGAAGTAAAATACTAAACTAAGGCATCAAACTGTTTATTTATGTTTAATTCACGTTTATTTTACCACTATTATAACTACGACCAATAATTCATTGACGACAGATGCAAATGTCATTTTTGTATGCCTACTTTTTGGTTCTTTATTACTGGTACCCAACCTGACCGAAATACAGTAATGTGTTTTAAGATTTCTACGTAGTATTTTCTATGAGCACTTACTACAAACAATACACTCTCCAGAGGCAGCCATTATCAATAAGTGATAATGTAATTGAAATTAGTATTACTCAGACGCGATCTACGATGTATCGATCCGATCGTTATTGGAAAGCAGGAGTCGATATATGGGCGGTTCAGGAACGATCGAGTCAAATGAACTAGTCAACTTAGTGAACAAGAGAAATAATCGTTCATTATGATTAGAACTAGTTCAGTTGAAAGTGAACATCAGAGCTGGGGAGGAATATTGACAAATTCATTAAATGTAATTATTTATTTTTATCAATATTAGCAATAAAAACTGAACTTTGAATAATGTTGGGTTCTTTGAACAAATTTACAAGTACTGTGTAAATAATCAAACGGTGTCTATGAAACAAAACTATAAATCACTCCACCGTCGCTTTCGTTCGTCACCTAGTAGACTACAATGAACGATTCGGTCGTCAACTAGTAGACTACAGTGAACGATTCGGTTGTGAACTAGTCTTGCAAATGAGATGAACTAACTTTACCCATCTTTAAACTCTATTTCATATTGCGAATGCAGTACTAAGTCCATAAGCAACGCTTAACAATTGGGAGTTTTTGAGGTACAGCACTGTATAAAAACGTTGGCTCGCTGATAAAAAGTAATCATAAAATCAAATTTTCGCATGGAAGTAGTTAGAGAAATAATTATTGCCTGTTATTAAATGCATACAAAATTATAATAAGTTAAAAAAAATTACCATATCCTTTACAAACTTATAGCCCTTGGAGATTCAGTTTTGAGAGGCCACAATTCTATTACACTCATTTTAAGTGAAAAATATTGATTGAACATTTTGAAATGTTGTGTAAACTTTATACCGAAGTAGTGGATGCTTATTGTGTTAGTATAAATTGATTATATAATAAAACTAATTTGCAATAATATAATAGAATAAAAATTATTCCATATAGGCCTATTTAAGAAAAGACATGGATAAGTCGCCCTGTGAGCAAGTTTTTTATTTTTTGGTCAGATAAGTTTCATCGGTGGAAAAAGTGTAGATAAAAACTGGTACTTTATTTTTTTATTTGAAACTTTTTTCACCAATATGCATAGTTTAGTCGGTAATAAGTGACAAAGAAACATGACTGTGTGGCGCGCGCAGTTGTCATCGTGTTGGTGAGTTGGCCTCACTCTGAACCATCCACGATTCCATCAGTGCTAAAATATGAACCCAGGAGAAATATTATTTATTTAACCCGTATTATGCTAAAAATATGTTGTTTGAAGTTGAATTTATAATATTAGGCAATGAAAATTACAGGCATAAAGCGTCAGTTATTTTAACAGGACATCAAATAAATTACAATACAGTAGGCGTTTTTTAGTATATAAGTGTCACATTTATTTTTTAGTAAACCCGTTCCAAAAGTTTAGTAAGTTGTTTATTAACTGTTGTTTGTGTAACTTTTTGCTGTTTATTAACTCTCTTTGAATATATTTATAAATACTACAATTTTTTGTTTAGTTTGTTCATTTAAGCGTACAAGGAATATGAAATCAGTTAAGATCTCCTCTGGAGGTAATTTTTTTAAATTTTGATAAAAACATAGTCAAAATTAAGATACAAATTTAACTGTAATTTTTTGTTTTATATATTATTTTTTGCGGTATTTTTGTTGGCGTGACAATATGTCCACAATCTCCTTCCTTTCTTAATTTATAATTCTTCAATCCTAGTTCTTTCAGTAATTAATTTTTTTACATAACTAGCCTCACTGGTTTTTTACATAAAAAGTGACATTTTTATCCGGGTAATACTTTTCGAAATATTTATATAGATTTAAGACAGTTTTCCTCTCATCACTTTTAATTATTTTCCTTTGGCTTTCTTTTCCATTGTTAAAGACCACACTGAATCACTAAAAATAGTTGAATTCACTCGATCACTTTTTCAAGACACTCAGAAAAACACAAACAAATACCACAAACCTCCTTCCATCACTAAATGTACGCTTGTACTCCCTAAATGGAGGATGTTTGTTTATTCCTTTTCATCAACATATAAGATGAAAGGAGCGAAGGCCCAAACGAGTCACTCGCCCGCCTTGTCCTCAGTTGAGGTATTGATGGGTTAGAGATATTATAGGACACATACTGGGCTGTTTTTTTTTTTTTTTTTAAGCTTATTTTTACTAAAACTGATTAATTATTTATTGTAACACAAATCATACATTTCTTGAATATTATTATAAAATAGTCGAATAACCTAACATAAATTATTATATACAATCGTAATTGTATTAAATCAATTCATAATTTCAACACTCGTTAATTTAGGTACAAAACATGGGTTGTAGCAATAAATAAACGTTCATTTTTTGTCATGTAATAGGCTAATTAAAACTTGATTCCTTCAAGTAGACATTAATTTACAGCATTACAATTGAGAATTTATTTTCTATGTTACTATATTTATTTTTTTATCAGTAACATTTTCCTTGTAAATGAATAAACATACAGAAAATAATTACATACTTTTATAGTTAATAATTTGTTTGTTCTTTAAATAAATATAGTTAAATATAGTTAAATAAATATTTAACTAACGATGATTGATTTATACACTATTTAATACCTAGTTAAATTTTATAAGACATTTTAGACATATTTTTTTAAACAAAATACTGTAATATAATATCCGAGCAAACCCGTGAGGATGATATATGACAGTGTGCAGACATACTGTGCTCTATATTTTTGCACCAGCTAGTAGCGCTGTGTTTGTCCATAAGAGCCATACTGCATTCTCGACGTGAAATAGAGTTTAGAGTGGCGTAGTGTGGTTAGGGTTTGAGCGAACTTGCACATGCGTTGGAGGTGACCGGCGCCTGACTTACGCCTGCTTTTACTGTCAGCTGTAGATCATGTCGTAACCTCAAAAGCCATTTATCAGTGTAATATATCTTTGGTTCATGAAAATGTTTGAATACTTGAGAAAGTAATTCAACTAAGTTAGTCTCCATGTTCAGTTTTGTTATACTTTTGTATAGATAACAAATAAAAGTATACTAATATTTGAAGGACCGATGTCAATTTGCGTGTGTGTAACAGGCGACTCTAACAAATCTGTGGTTATCTGTTATTTGTAACCAAATCATAGCATCATTCTTTCCTAAATTTAAAACTTAGGCCCTATCAGAGAGACAGAATACAAATATAGCTGTACTAGAGAATGTCGAACTATGTAATCAATGACAAGTGTAGTGTAACTTGTATTGCAGTGTATTTAGACTATCGTTGTCAATACGAAAAGAAAAAGAACCTACTAACGCCATCTCGGCCTAATGGAGTGTATAAATGGTCCCCAGCTTTAACAATGGACTTGCTTTACTTTTAATGGACTCGGCGTGAATGAATGGATGAATAATGAATGAATCGCAAGATGGCGCCAATATAAAACTTAGGGTAAAGAAGTCAGCAACACAAATCTAGCAAATGGACTTCAATATAAAATACGTGATTACTCTTTTTGCTTACTATACATAATAAATTACTAAAAAAACAGATGGCAAATTAGGGAAAATGAGGTAGGCTTTGGTTATGTGGAAACAAACACTAAAATTGTATACCACGTTTACATTTACACAGTTCTTTTTTATATAGTTGTGTTTAGCTTGCAACCCGAGTAATTTAGAACAAATGTATGAAATAAAGAGAAGATAAACTATAATGTAGTAACTTGAAGAATAAGAACATATATAAATGATTAGAGTTTTAAAGTCATGTTTTCCGCTATAAACACCAAACAACGCAGACGCACCATTCGGAGGTAAAAATCACCTTCCGGGACGCGCGCCGTTGTACAAAGTACAACAGTAGTCGTATTTTTATATTTACCGGTTTAATTTTTACCTGGAATGCCGGTAACCGCGATCTATTCCTAGGCACCTCCCTCCCCTACTCCATTATTGCCTCGCATATTGTTCTGGTCAAGGTCGCCTTTGTCAGGTGGAATTTAGTCCAGTCGCGTCAGAGTTGTTGTACTTTGTCCAACGCGCGCGTCCTCGAGTAGTGTCTTATTAGTGTAGTTAACATTGTTCAAACTGCGTAAATAATAGTTTTGTGTGTTTTATTTTATTGTTATATTACTATTTTGTATATTAGTGTTGTATATATAGTTATTTTGTTGCATTTAAATAGTATTAACTTTGTTTATTTTGTTTTTATTTTGTACTGTATATACTGTTAGGAATTGCCATTACTATGTGTGATATACTGAGAACAAGTGAAATTGATCATGTTCTGCAAAATAGTTCTGAAGATGATGATATAGATGGGTTTATGACAGATTGTAGTGTTGAACAAATTGAACAAAATCATATTTCGGATTACAGTGAACTTGAGATAAATGATGAAAGGGACTTAGAAATCTGTGATGAAGCCGAGTTTGTTCTGGGTAAAGATGGTGAGAACAAACCATTTTGTATGTGACGACAATTTTTTATTGATATTGTTTTACTTTCATTATAATTCTTATTATTATTGTTTAATTTAGTTACTAATAAATTGATATGTAATATTACATTTTTATTTATTTATATCCCTAAAAATTATTGTATTAGTAACAAATCAACTTAAAATAATACTAATATATACATATAAAGGCCAGTTTCAGTATTATTTATAACTATTTCGGAATGAAAGCCCAAAAACACATATGTTGTACAAAGTAAAACACGCGCGTCCTCGTGTGCCATACACGGGCGCGCGTCCCGGAAGGTTAAGTTTTTGTACATCTGAAACTACTGTTTACATTTTAATGAAATGTATATCATCGGCAGGGTTCTTAATTAATTCAGCACAGATTTATAGCAGATACACAGATTTATAGTACTAAAAACACGTACAGTGGTATTGACCCACCCACCCGCCTAAACACGTACAGTGGTATTGATCCACCCACCCGCCCAAAAACCTATAGTAGTATTACCCACACACCCGCCCAAACACGTTCAGTGGTATTGATCCACCCGCCCGCCCAAACACGTACAGTGGTATTGACCCACACACCCACCCGAAAACGTACAGTGGTATTGAAAATACAAAACACTGTGTATCAAACATTTTAATTTAAGTATAAAAAATGTTCATTATGTTTTCTTTTAAGTTATTTTTTAATGTCTCATTTAATAAATTATAACCCTTTAAAGAACATACAATACACTATAACTTATGGTAATTATTGTATGTTAAAAAATGTTAAGACCATATATAAACCTAGCTTGATAGTTCAAGTCTTTGTACAAAAATGCAAATATAGGTTTTAAAGTCCTCGCTTTTAGGTAACCCTTATATTTCATTAGACGAAATATAATAAAGCCTAATTTAATATGAAATATTGAAATTCGATTGATTAATATAATGTTAAGCCTCAAAATAATGTTTTAATAATGTTCTCACTCGTTTGATCGTTCGACATTCATCCCAACCTCCCGCCCCGACCATCTCCTCGAACAGAGAGGCTTTCAAAGATCGTCATAACTCTTTAAATCACTAGACTTATTCCATGTTTAATAATAATAAACTCTCAATAGGAATATACCAAAAAGGAATTAGTGTGGAAATGTGTTCTATTAATGCATATATACAATGCATAATATTGACGAGGCTGTGTCTTTTGCAAACATTTCTAAGTTGTAGGAAGTTATTATATAGTTATTTAGGACTCCTCGTTAAGCAATAGAAATAAATTATTCAAAATTAAATAAAAATTCAATATCATCAAAATTGAACATGGATTTCTTGATACAAAATTCGAAGATATAATCATCATAATTTAATCTGAAAACAAATCTATAACACGTTCACTGTACACAGAATTAACTGTAGTAAATACAATTTGGAAAGACAAGTGCTGTTACAAGACGAAGCTTGAGTTTTGCAGGCAAAAAGTTGTTATTCGGAAATTGATAGAGCCAAAAACCTTTTCAAAAATATTTAATACTTCACCTTTCAAAATTCTTGTTAAAACATAGAGCTAAATTATTAACTGAAATAGAGAATCGTATTGTCCACCTCGCTGTTCCGATCCTACATAGAGCTGTGGGCCCCTCAGTTGCCCTGGCTACTGGGCTATAATACACTAACCATTCTCAGCACAAACACAGTAACATATTACACTCGTCATACACTTATATGATCATTCATATTTGCCTTGAAATACGCACAACGTTGCATCGGCGTCTCAACGTTGTATTACTGTCTCAAGTGGGATTACATGGATAGCTCCTTGTCAGCCCCCCCCCCCCAATCTTCCAGGATACACGTAGTAGTTATTAGTACAGACGCTCACGTACATTAGTTGTAATCTATCATATATAACTGCCACTGCAGCTATAAAAGAGCAACCTCTGCTTCTTTGTGTCATGACACAAGTTCAAAATATAGTATTTCTGTAAGCAGAATTGGCAAACATATATATTAATTCCTCTGTGCAGTATTATTATTCTGTATTCGTGAAGTAAACATATGGAGTGCAGATTAATAGCCGACATTCCGCATTGCTAGTATAAATTCACTCGTTTCGAACATCTAAGTCTCTGTTACCAAATTGCCACGCAAAAATATATGTTGTATGTAATATTAGTGTTCAAAAATACATAAAAACCACAGATTATTAACTCAAAGTTGTTATAGATTTTTATATTTACCTTGATTGAGCAAATTTAGGCTGACCGCGCAGAGGCCTGTGTTTGTAGCGATGGGAAACGTTTGTGGCCCCACTAATGATGAAAGAACCGTCAAATATTATTACGCACAGCTTACAAATCCCTCATAATTAACAACATATTTTAGCACAGAGTTTTTTTTAAAGATTCATCATCAAATAAAGTAAAATTTAACAAAAACTAAACAAAATAAAGGCAAAAGTTTATTTTAATGCGAATTTCACCAACTTAGTTTTATTTACTATAAGTAGTCAACACCCCATAAACGTTAAATTAATTTTAACGACATAATCAAACAACACTGCATGAAAAGAAAACGAAAACATGACTGCAAAAACCAAAAAGTAACCGAATAAGGACTACCATAACAGCATTTGCCAGACATCCTGACATTTTACCTCGGGACAAAAAGGTGTGTTTTATTGAATTCTAGCAGGTAGGGTGTGAGGGGCAGTGATTTACAGGGCGCGGAGTTATGGGGTGGCACATCTCGGGTAAATTGGACAACGAGTCCAGTGATACAGTCTTTATGGTCGTTACCGAAACTAATGGTACTGTTAATAAAATTACCATTTAGTACAGAGCCTATGTTTGGTTAGAGTTGTAAAATCAAATTTCGGAGTTTGAGAAATTATTAAAGATGCAATACAATAATTTGATTAAAATAATTTAACTATAACACATACTACACGATTTTTAAAATATTCCACAGAGGATATTTCTAATTAGTTTCGATCTTCATGGTACCTGTTATTTGATTTAAATTATTACTGATGCAGGTTTTAAATTGATTAAAAACCATTTATTAAAATGTTTTTAATCAACATGCTAATAAATGGTCAAAGTATGATGTATTCTGGAAGCATTCGCTAAATGGTGGCGAGTGAAACGTGTTAACGATGAAGAACCGTAATGACGTGAGCATCTCAGTGCACACTTCAATCTCTGTTCCACATAACATGTAAGAGCGTTGAACAACCGTAATGACGTGAGCATCTCAGTGCACACTTCAATCTCTGTTCCACATAACATGTAAGAGCGTTGAACAACCGTAATGACGTGATCATCTCAGTGCACACTTAAATCTCTGTTCCACATAACATGTGTAACAGGTCCACCGAATTGACGAGTGAATTAATTAAATTAAATAAATAATAAATTATTTTAATAAAGAAATAGATACATTTAATTAAAATAATCACCGAACATTCAAATAATATTCGGAAATCATTGTAAATTAATAACCAGCAAGTATAGAGAAGTGGGCAGGCATATTTGTCCCATTGCAGTCGTCTAAAACGTAAACAACATTCCGTTCATTGTTATCAAGACAGACCTGTGCAGTCGCGTCGTCATAGGACGAGTCTATCTAGCGACCCAGAGGGATATCAGTGTAACAATATAATGGACGAGTCCAAAGTAGATGAGAGACGCTATTGGTTGAAGGTAGGTAGCCTCTAACCATGAGAGACGCTATTGGTTGACGGTAAGTAGCCTCTAAACACGAGAGACGCTATTGGTTGACGGTAGGTACTTTCGAACCCAATGCTCTCGATGGTAACGGACTGGAGACCCACGCCAGCCAGCATCGTTCACTTGGCATCAGGACTACCATGGGGCAAGACACAAAGCCATATTGATGCACCCGGCAGACAGTATTTGCTACCTTGGGTGGCCGTTTGACTTTAAAATGAATTAATGTAGGGAAAGTAATTAGTCAAACAGTGAATTAAAATTATTTAGTAAAAGTTTGCCATAATGGTTTAGACAGGTGTGTGATTACCAGATTGGAACGGGACTTGTAGTTAAAATTCACTCAAGACCACGTGGAGTTTCAACAAGACAAAGAAGAGACATAAAGATAAGTTTTAGTTATAAAATAATTTAATCTTGTTTTTTAGAAATCAGTTTTAAATAGATAACTTTCAATTTTGTAAGATTTAACTTCATATATCTATTCAAAGAAAATAAAATAATGTAATAAATTAGCTTTTTCAAACAAAAGTCTTTATTCGTTGTAATTTACAGCCTCACCGATTTACCCATAAATTTAACCCTAAGATAAGACAAATAAATTTAATTTGCATAATTTTTTATCAAATTAACCAAAACTTAATAAAATGTTGCTCATAACAGAGAGAGAGGTTACACATGTAAGAGCGATGAACAACCGTAATGACGTGATCATCTCAGGGCACACTTCAATCTCTGTTCCACATAACATGTAAGAGCGTTGAACAACCGTAATGACGTGAGCATCTCAGTGCACACTTCAATCTCTGTTCCACATAACATGTAAGAGCGTTGAACAACCGTAATGACGTGATCATCTCAGTGCACACTTCAATCTCTGTTCCACATAACATGTAAGAGCGTTGAAAACAACCGTAATGACGTGATCATCTCAGTGCACACTTCAATCTCTGTTCCACATAACATGTAAGATCGTTGAACAACCGTAATGACGTGATCATCTCAGTGCACACTTCAATCTCTGTTCCACATAACATGTAAGAGCGTTGAACAACCTTAATGACGTGATAATCTCAGGGCACACTTCAATCTCTGTTCCACATAACATGTAAGAGGGTTGAAAAACCGTAATGACGCGATCATCTCAGTGCACACTTCAATCTCTGTTCCACATAACATGTAAGAGCGTTGAACAACCGTAATGACGTGAGCATCTCAGGGCACACTTCAATCTCTGTTCCACATAACATGTAAGAGCGTTGAACAACCGTAATGACGTGAGCATCTCAGTGCACACTTCAATCTCTGTTCCACATAACATGTAAGAGCGTTGAACAACCGTAATGACGTGATCATCTCAGTGCACACTTCAATCTCTGTTCCACATAACATGTAAGAGCGTTGAACAACCGTAATGACGTGATCATCTCAGTGCACACTTCAATCTCTGTTCCACATAACATGTAAGAGCGTTGAACAACCGTAATGACGTGATCATCTCAGGGCACACTTCAATCTCTGTTCCACATAACATGTAAGAGCGTTGAACAACCGTAATGACGTGATCATCTCAGTGCACACTTCAATCTCTGTTCCACATAACATGTAAGAGCGTTGAACACATAACATGTAAGAGCGTTGAACAACCGTAATGACGTGATCATCTCAGTGCACACTTCAATCTCTGTTCCACATAACATGTAAGAGCGTAGAACAACCGTAATGACGTGATCATCTCAGGGCACACTTCAACCTCTGTTCCACATAACATGTAAGAGCGTTGAACAACCGTAATGACGTGATCATCTCAGTGCACACTTCAATCTCTGTTCCACATAACATGTAAGAGCGTTGAACAACCGTAATGACGTGATCATCTCAGGACACACTTCAATCTCTGTTCCACATAACATGTAAGAGCGTTGAACAACCGTAATGACGTGATCATCTCAGGGCACACTTCAATCTCTGTTCCACATAACATGTAAGAGCGATGAACAACCGTAATGACGTGATCATCTCAGGGCACACTTCAATCTCTGTTCCACATAACATGTAAGATCGTTGAACAACCGTAATGACGTGATCATCTCAGGGCACACTTCAATCTCTGTTCCACATAACATGTAAGAGCGTTGAACGACCGTAATGACGTGATCATCTCAGGGCACACTTCAATCTCTGTTCCACATAACATGTAAGAGCGATGAACAACCGTAATGACGTGATCATCTCAGTGCACACTTCAATCTCTGTTCCACATAACATGTAAGAACGCTATTTCTTAGGACTGGTTATTTAACTTTATTAACATTACTAATTACTCCCGATACATTTTCTAGTTTCTAAACTAGCATAAAAAGATCCATTTACATAGCTGGCTCACAGAACCATTGACTCGGAGCCAACTAATTATCTTCAACGATTATGACGACACCCAACTTCAGATTATAATTAAAGTATCAAATAAAAAACATTCTTTATTTTACTGTTGTTACTTTAGCAAAAAATTAAACTTTACAAATAAAATTTGAAAACAAAAGTCCCGCATAGGCTTCAGCTTTTGCGTGGGACTAGTCGTTATAGTTTTTGTAAATTTAATTGTAACTAACTATATACAATGAAAAGCTAAAATAATTTATTTATTGATTTAACGTAGTTTCTTGATTAAGTAGTCTAGAGTGTTACGTGTTGATAGAAGTAAAAAACAAGAAAACGTCACAAAATGCACTTCTATAGGCTATGTCAAGATGTTTTACCTATAATGTAGCAATTAAAAGTTATACAACAAGAATTATCTTTAACTATTAAAACTTTTCTTAACAACTTAAACATCCAACAAACAAAGTTAACCTTATCTAAAATAACATACAACAAAAAATTATCTTCAAACGGTATATCATCAAACAACCAAACATAACAAGTTAAATAGGTATATTTTTGTAATTGGATTTATTTATTGGATAAATTTACACTCTAGTACAGAATATAAATTTTCAAAATTTTAACTTTCTTATTTTCTTACTCCTTTCCTCAGAGATGCCCATTAACCAAATTCCATTTTCATCATTTTTACAGTATATGGTTCCCACCCAAAATAAAACAGCGGTAATAGTAATCACACACAATAAAATTATGAAAAAAGGAAAACTGAATAACCGTAAAACCAGTTCTGTCCAACCAAACACCAATAGTCTGATTTTGTCCAGAAAGGAGTCAATTAAAGATTCAGTCCCGGAGACATTTCCTACGTTCATTTATCTCAGTGTAAACCTATGCACAAGCATGGCACATGTTAATCACTTTCAAAACCTTTATCCCTTAGTTATGTATTTTGAGGTCAATTAACCGTGAACACCATAGATTCAATGGCAACATGCTTTTTCAAGTACTCCAACAGACAAATCAAAACAATAATTTTCATATATTAGCATTTTATTAACATGGCTGACATTTCGAAACCACTCACACATAAATGAAGGAGATGTTTAACATTCTGTAATGGACAACAAATTTAAAGAAATCTTCATCATAAATACAATATCGGTATAACAAGCCCATAATGTATTTCAGACTATATAAATACTGGTACGTAGTTTATGGAAATGAATTGTTATGATTGTTTAACCATAGCTAAGTTAGCAGTGTGCACCACTCAGATTGACAAGTGACTACTTGAGTGGCGCCGTGATCAAGTAGTCACTCTCTGCCATTCCAAATCAGCTGTTTAATGGCGGCAGCCTACTTACCGGTGCAATTACCATTAACTATCGTCACCGAGAGCTATTTGTACATTGTACCACCATTAGCCATTAGGTTGATTTCAAGATTGGTTATCACAGTTCGGCAGTCATTAATAACCCACCGCTAACACCTCCCCTCTCTACTTGTGTTCCCCCTTCCAACAGGCTGTTGTTCCTTCATCGTACTGATTGCCTTTGTCTGCATTACAAATGATCCACAACAAAGCGGTAAATGGTAATACAGTATCCCTTTATTGTATTAAGAGATCCTTGGTGCAAATATCCAAACAACGTAAATTATAGACCGGAGTTTAGTTTACAATAGCCAGTTACAAATTCTTTGGGAAAGATTTGAACAATCAGACTACGCTTTCTTTGATAATTTGCTTGTTTTTGCTTGACCTCACCATGTGTTGTATTCACTTCGCTAATTTGCTTACATTCATCACGAGACCACGGAAGACCAACTATTTTAAAATATTGGAAGAACATGTTTTATAGATCTGACTGATTTTATAAGTACTAATACATAGGAATTAGTAAAAATTACGTATTTACCACATAGATTAAATGTACACAATTTTCACTCAAGATTACGGGAGGGAAGGGATAGTAGATAAATTGCTCATAGTTTATTACATAAAACAGGACAACAGACATTATTCGGCCAGTTCTGTGGTTTTCATGAGAAAAAAAATTAAATTCTTCCACTCACCATCGAATTATGTTTCAAAACGATTAAAGTAGATGACCGCTAAAAGAAATCTCAAAAGCAATTTAACTCCAAGAAAGGCGAAGAATAGTTCCAAATAAGGATTAACGGGACAATATTTTTTCTAGATAACAACTATGAATTATTTAAGTAAAATCAGTTAAAAAGCACTCACAAAAACCATTTCTTTACATCAGATACATTGTTACTTTATTGTTTGGTGAACGTACTTTCGTCCATTGCAATAGATTGTGTATCTGCAGTATTGATATACAGTTGATTGGATGTAAAAATCTGTTGGGAGCGAGAAGAGGGAGAGACAGAGGTTTTATCTGTTAGTAGCTTATCAGTGTCCGATAACAACGGTCGGTGTTTGTCAACTGGGAGAATCCATTACTCCACGTCAGTGGCCATCCTTCACGGCGGCCCGAGGGAGATAACTGAACACACCATTGAGAATATTACATGACTATTATACAACAAAACTACGCAAACATAAAAAAGGTTCGACAATTTAATAATGTTTAAGGTACTTTAAACGTAATCGTTATACAATAAAATACGCACACAAATGTATACTTAAATCAATGAGTATACCTAATTTTAAATGATAAAATTTAAAACTGAGGGCCGTCATGAAGAATGATACAACGACGCGAGAGTTAAGCTACTGTACAACAATGCATAAAATAGGATAAAATAATTTAAAACCAAATATTAAAGGGGCAAATAGAAATAGGAAGAAGGAGTTAATGAACAACTGAACCTTAAAGATAGTTTTTATTTTACCAAACTAAAGTAAGCTTAGATCATTGTCATTTTTGATAATGTAAATCACGAACTACGGTGATTCAAAAAATTGATCAAAAGTAGGTCGTAGAAAACACTATATAATCTTTCAAATTAAAAAACATTGTTTTATATAGGCCTGTGCACCCCACTATCGCTGGCCGCCAGTGTAAGGGGATCCCTGAGACCAAGGACCAGGTGTGGTTTTATCCCCAGCAGGTAGCTGCCCAAACTCCTTTATCATACAAGTGCGCTTTCCAACTTTAAAAGACCGAAATCTCTTTTTTACACAAGCTAAACTTCTGACTATCTGTTTACCTCATCTGAGCTTTGGGCATTCTAGATAACTAACTGGATTTCCCGAGCTAGACCTGCAGTCCCATCTGGATTGCTCTGGCTGACAGACCTACAGTCCCATCTGGATTGCCCTAGCTGAGAGACCTGCAGTCCCAGCTGGATTGCCCTGGCTGACAGACCTGCAGTCCCAGCTGGATTGCCCTGGCTGACAGACCTGCAGTCCCTGATGGATTGCCCTAGCTGAGAGACCTGCAGTCCCAGCTGGATTGCCCTAGCAGAGAGACCTGCAGTCCCATCTGGATTGCTCTGGCTGACAGACCTACAGTCCCATCTGGATTGCCCTAGCTGAGAGACCTGCAGTCCCAGCTGGATTGCCCTGGCTGACAGACCTGCAGTCCCTGATGGATTGCCCTAGCTGAGAGACCTGCAGTCCCAGCTGGATTGCCCTAGCTGAGAGACTTGCATTCCCAGCTGGATTGCCCTAGCTAAGACACCTGCAGTCCCGGGCCCATGGGCCCTTTTTACCTTTCAACATGAATTTAATTTGAATTCAATTTTAATATTGAACTAGGCCTATAATTTTGAACAAATGTGATTCTGTCGTATCTCTGTCGATTGTGCTTGGATTACAGTGTTAGACCTTAATATGTGGTATTTAAACAATCTATAACAAATATTAACTACAGGAAGTCAATGAATATTATTGTATGTAATATAGGCCTAAAATTAATTTCGGTATTCTTAACAAGTAGTTTAGTACCTGTATTTAAAATACTCAGTAAATACATAATTTAACAGAATGCAATTTAACGTTAAATGGCCGGGATAGTAGTGCTGCCTTCAAACCACAACTTCACATAGGCTATATTTTCGAATTCAACAAATCGTCCACTTGCCTTTCGCTTTCCTGGCCCAGTTCACACCTGCCAAACTCCCAAGGAAGTGAAGGGCTTATCACGGGCTATCAGAGCACTTGTCTTCTGCCACTACTGACTAGTTCCCACGACCGACGCTTCGCTCTACTTGTTTCCAATCTACGAAGCAACCGATTAATTCAATTGTTAAACGCGACCTGTAGCACCCAACTCGACCATGTAATTTGCATGTAGTACGGTACTAGACAATAAAAACAGCCAACGCGATTTTGTATTGTTTGGTTTATTGTCAGCTACCAGTTATTAATTAAAGAAAAACACCTATATATATTTGAACCCACGATGGTTTCAATATTATATAAACTATAAAGTATGATACTGTATTATAAATCCAAATATTGCATACAGTATTTGGATCTAGATATATACATATATATAAATACGAGTGATATCCTGTCACAAAGCTAAATTTAATCCATAGAACCATCTAAGACCTGCCTCACTGATTCTATTTATGCTCTCTAACCGCTCCGTAAGAGCGCAGGGGGCACTATTTAAATATTTGGTTCCACATTGTTTGGATACTCCCCGCAATAACATGGCTTACTATGTCTATATACTATCGGCTGACACTATAAGGATACCACCTCACGAATCTGGGCTGTACCTGAATAAATCAGACTGGAAAACTGTCTAACTTACGTGTTACAAGGTATTCTGGAAACTAAGCTCTGTGTTTGTGTCAACAGTAAATGTTGTAGGATCAATAAGTGAACTAGGTAAGTTAACCTACAAATCGATACTAACCTAAGTTAACAAAATTTAATCCAACAAAACCAAACCGAACCTAGCGCTTCTTCGGTAGGTCGACAATCGATAATCCCTCATTGTAAGCAAATTTAAACGGCCAAACTTGACTGTAAATTAATTTTAAGTGGCGTCTGTGGGATGACTGTTACCAAACGGAGTATGTAGAATAGGCGGTAAATCGATATTGCGCACCTGAGCCAGAATCGTAGTGATTCTGCAATCTGTCGGGTTGGCTTAGGTTAGGTTAGGTTAGGAATATACGTTAGGTTTAAGGTACATTACTCACCAACTGTTTAGTTGCAATAAATGCTTTATGACAAATTAGTTGTTGTTTATTTTCACCTATTTTTAAGCACTTGTAATATGATTGTAATATGACCGGAGAGCGGCCTCTCGATCAAGCGTGCAATGTCGGAGCGCCCGGAGAAGGTCGTAGAGTGAGTGGGGGAGCGATGTGGCAGTATTTAGTACAAGAACGTATCAGGTTTTAATCGACATTGCGGTACGCAAGGATCCTCCAGGTATGATACAGTTAAATTACGTCACTACACTACCGCCGATGTATTACTAACGTTGACCGGTTCACAGTATTTGTCGTTCTCATTAAACGCCCCCAGTTTGTTACAAACGTGACCGCCGAGTGCCAGTCTGTTAGTTTTTATCGGGCTTTAATCCTATATAACGAGCAAGGAGTTCCAAGACCCGACCGTTGATACACGCTCACTCAACAACACTTGGAAACCAATAGTTCCTTTTCAAATGGCAAACTCACTGTATTTTACCTACAACAAGATGCCGTAATTTCCATCACACTTCATCCAGGCTTTGGACTGGCTAAATGATCGTATAACATTTCTGCCATTTAGGTGCTTGAAAAATAAAACCATTAGTATTAGAGAGATTTGTCAATTTTTGCCAAACGTGTTTCCCGATCTTTTGATTTTTAAATTTTTTAGAAATTATTTTATATTATATTTCAGAGATATTTTACACAATCACAGCGTTTTTTGGGGATTTTTAAATTTAATTCGTTGGAAGAGTAGAAGCAGTGTGTTGAGACAGTTTTATGTCATAAGTTTCTTCATACTTCATGGTTTTTTTTCAGTAACCAAGTCCACTTTCTTGAAACTGAGTTTTCATCATCTTCCTTCCTAGTTCAGCTATATTTTGATAAACATGTGAACGGAATTGTCGGCTTCGACTTTTAATCTATGAACCAGTTCTTTAATTTGGAAGGTTGGTCTTTGAAACATGCTAGTACTCAGTTTATTGTTCCTCCGTCTGGTCTTATAAAGCCAGTTGTAGTAGATCCATTCTTGTATGTCATTTGACCCATCTTCCGTCTAACATCTCATTTTGTGGTTTCTGAGAGAAAATCTCCAACCAATCATAAAGTTTTTTTTTTTTTATAAATTATTTGAAAATTAGATGGAAGTTGAGCCAAATGGCTGGAATGAGCCAAATACTTGAGGACTTAAGCTGTGGGTTGTCGAGTTGCTTAAATCCCAGGTAACTTTAAAAAAAATTCGTTTTGAATACTATTTTTATTGGCATAAGTAAAGTCACTAACATTTATAAATTATTTCTTACAAATTGAAATATACACGTATCTGTGTAATACAACATTTTGAACCGTTTGTAAAGCAGACTAGTATGATCACCTTAAGTTGGCCGAAACGAAGGTGTACACGCTTAGCGAGTGTGTACGTGGTTATACTGGCCACCCTACCTATGAACCCACTGGTTTACAGCTGACAGCTTCAAGGGGCCGGCCGTTATTTAACGGAAAAACGGAAAGGAGTGCTTCCTGTAACAGGTGGTAACTTCACTTGCAACCATACCTGCCATAACAAACGTGTTTAGTACTACTAAATTAACAATAAACAGGTTAAATTAATGGGGCAAAAACATATAAAATTCCTCAAAAATAATAAATAATTACCAATTCCATTATAACCAGAACATATAATGTTAATGTTCTGGTAGGCTATATACCAGAACATATAATGTTGATGTTCTGGTAGGCTATATACCAGAACATATAATGTTGATGTTCTGGTAAGCTATATACCAGAACATATAATGTTGATGTTCTGGTAGGCTATATACCAGAACATATAATGTTGATGTTCTGGTAGGCTATATACAGAACATATAATATTAATGTTCTGGTAGGCTATATACCAGAACATATAATGTTGATGTTCTGGTAGGCTATATACAGAACATATAATGTTGATGTTCTGGTAGGCTATATACCAGAACATATAATGTTGATGTTCTGGTAGGCTATATACCAGAACATATAATGTTGATGTTCTGGTAGGCTATATACCAGAACATATAATGTTGATGTTCTGGTAGGCTATATACCAGAACATATAATGTTGATGTTCTGGTAGGCTATATACCAGAACATATACAGTAATGTTGATGTTCTGGTAGGATATATACCAGAACATATAATGTTGATGTTCTGGTAGGCTATATACCGGAACATATAATGTTGATGTTCTGGTAGGCTATATACCAGAACATATAATGTTGATGTTCTGGTAGGCTATATACTAGAACATATAATGTTGATGTTCTGGTAGGCTATATACAGAACATCACAATGTGATTGGAGTTTAAACATCTATGTTAGTAATTGCTATCATCACTTTATCATCCAACAAACATTTTTATCTACACAAAAAGTACATATTTTAATGCCTTGAGTTAAACGTTTTTTAATTACATAAATACAAACATGTATATTTTAACACATAATAAATGCAAAGAAACTTGAAAATTTGTAATTTGTTATTATTTCAATGACATAATGAATTTTATTCATGCAAAATCAACACTTATTTACAATACAATTGGTTGAATAAACAACCAATTAATTTAACGGATATTATCTTGTTTCTAAATAGATAATCAACATTTTCTACCACGTGTATCTTCTTAGGCCACATCTCTAAGGTACAAATTTAATATCTAGCATATGCAAATAATTTGTATGACTAGTTAATTTACAAAATAAATTACTATAAACTGTCACTTAAACTATTACGACAGTTAACAACCATTTTATGAGGTAACCATCAAAATTAGCTCACAATATATTGTCTCGTGGCAACACTAACGTAAAAAAATCTCAACACTTTTTTAGATATCTTAAAAATTAATATACTAAACACGTAATCCTATTCATTATTTCACATTGTGCTATATGTTCCTGACTGAAGGTTACAGGTAAGTAACGTTTCAGTGAGTGACTGTGAATAGCGACATTTCATCACTTGACTAAGCGCACAACCCCACAACATGTGACAACCAATACGCAAGTGCAGTGCTGGCCCGCAGGACTGAGCTGACAGCTACCATTACAACTGTGAACCGTACAGAGGGTAGGCCTACGAGAGAGTACACAAACTCATGAGGGGATATAGGCCTGTATATGTATATATGTATATATATATATATATATATATATATATATATATATATATATATATATATATATATATAAACTTAATCAGACAAAGAAATGTTTGCAACAAATTTAGCAATAATAACAATTATTAATGAGAGCACTGTCCTCATATTGAGAATGGTAAGACAAATTCAATTCGAGCATCTAGGCCTTATAAAAAACTACAAAAGAAACAAAACTAACAGTAAATATTCTAACCTCTTTTTAATACACTAGATCTCTAAACAATTTAACCATGCAAACATATAAATATTACATAACTACATACAAACAAATGACAAGAAAATGAATATAAATGATGACAATAAAACATAATCTATCACAGACACTATCTACCTATCAACGTAGGTCAAACCTATCAAGAACTGGCACAAATGGGGTGCGACTAGCTTCTTGTCGGTACTTAATCATTTCATCGTCAACCACGTACACAAGTGTATCTGTCCAGATCGTATAGCCCAGCACTGCGACAACCACTGGGACCGACATCTGTCAATCAACGAACGTGACTGTGCCGAGAACTGGCACAAATGGGGTGCGACGAGCTTCTTGTTGGCACCTAATCATTTCGTCGTCAAACACGTACACAAGCGTGTCTATTCAGATCGTATGACCCAGCACTGCGACAGACATCTGCCTATCAACGAACGTGACTGTGCCGAGAACTGGCACTAATGGGGTGCGACGAGCTTCTTGTTGGTACCTAATCATTTCGTCGTCAAACACGTACACAAGCGTGTCTGTCAATATCGTATGACCCAGCACTACGACAGCCACTGGGACAGACATCTGCCAATCAACAAACGTGACTGTGCCGAGAACTGGCACAAATGGGGTGCGACGAGCTTCTTGTTGGTACCTAATCATTTCGTCATCAATTAACTGTTGTGTTTAAATAGATCATTGATATTAAAATGCGATAAAGCCCCTTTTTTGTTCCCGATCAGCTACTGGTCTCACCAATCACCGGAAGGGGAGAAATGTGACCGAGACAATGCTACATTCAACGCTTCACTCAGCGATATAGTTCTGTTAGTTACTAGCTAGCAGCTATTAGTTATATCGAACGGTGACTGCAATCCTTCTATCTCTAATGTCATCGACCAACCAGATACACCCATTTTGAGTCAAAACTTACAAACTGTTCCATTCAAACACGTACACAAGCGTGTCTGTCCAGATCGTATGACCCAGCACTACGACAGCCACTGGGACAGACATCTGCCAATCAACGAACGTGACTGTGCCGAGAACTGGCACAAATGGGGTGCGACGAGCTTCTTGTTGGTACCTAATCATTTCGTCGTCAAACACGTACACAAGCGTGTCTGTCCAGATCGTATGACCCAGCACTACGACAGCCACTGGGACAGACATCTGCCAATCAACGAACGTGACTGTGCCGAGAACTGGCACAAATGGGGTGCGACGAGCTTCTTGTTGGTTGTTGGTACCTAATCATTTCGTCGTCAAACACGTACACAAGCGTGTCTGTTCAGATCGTATGACCCAGCACTGCGACAGACATCTGCCTATCAACGAACGTGACTGTGCCGAGAACTGGCACAAATGGGGTGCGACGAGCTTCTTGTTGGTACCTAATCATTTCGTCGTCAAACATGTACACAAGCGTGTCTGTTCAGATCGTATGACTCAGCACTGCGACAGACATCTGCCTATCAACGAACGTGACTGTGCCGAGAACTGGCACAAATGGGGTGCGACGAGCTTCTTGTTGGTACCTAATCATTTCGTCGTCAAACACATACACAAGTGTGTCTGTCCAGATCGTATGGCCCAGCACTGCGACAGACATCTGCCTATCAACGAACGTGACTGTGCCGAGAACTGGCACAAATGGGGTGCGACGAGCTTCTTGTTGGTACCTAATCATTTCGTCGTCAAACATGTACACAAGCGTGTCTGTTCAGATCGTATGACTCAGCACTGCGACAGACATCTGCCTATCAACGAACGTGACTGTGCCGAGAACTGGCACAAATGGGGTGCGACGAGCTTCTTGTTGGTACCTAATCATTTCGTCGTCAAACACATACACAAGTGTGTCTGTCCAGATCGTATGGCCCAGCACTGCGCCAGCCACTGGTACCGCAGACATCTGCATATCAACGAACGTGACTGTGCCGAGAACTGGCACAAATGTGGTACGAAGAGCTTCTTGTTGGTACCTAATCATTTCGTCGTCAAACACATACACAAGTGTGTCTATCCAGATCGTATGACCCAGCACTACGACAGCCACTGGGACAGACATCTGCCAATCAACGAACGTGACTGTGCCGAGAACTGGCACAAATGGGGTGCGACGAGCTTCTTGTTGGTACCTAATCATTTCGTCGTCAAACACATACATAAGTGTGTCTGTCCAGACCGTATGGCCCAGCACTGCGCCAGCCACTGGGACAGATATCTGCCTATCAACGAACGTAATACTACCAGATTATGTATAGTTTATAAAATATAGCAAAATAACATTAACTGAAATAAATAAAAGTAACAACTTAAAACATGCGATCAAAAGACAAAAACCTAATAAGGAGTTAACAAACGGCTTAATTCCTGGTAATATTGAAATAAATGGATTGGGCGTAAAATAATGTTCTTCAATTAGTTATGTGGCCTCGAGGTTCTTGCCCACTCGAGACGTGACCAAGATTACTTGCACTACGACTGAGTCGGTTTTGCTGGACGGCCGTTCCGTTTTTACGGACATTCTGCAGTTTAATGCGGCTACAAAACCAAGCCATCCGCTATATGAATCACTACAATTAAGAGGGCTCTAAACCCCCGCGCTGAGAAGGAATCCCGTGCAGCTAGAATCCCACTCAAAGGTTCAACGATAGTCTTGGCCGCTAGGCCATTAAATTTTATTACAAAATCAATATTACAATGGTTGCGAGTGAACCTGAGGATTCATCGGCATAAACGGAGTAAGAAGCTTCCCCCCCCCCCCCCCCGATAAATAACAGATATGATCGTACGATAAACATATAGAATTGTTGAAACGTTCATTAAGTACGACTGTAAATGAGTTTTCAAATGACATGATAATTTATTCAGCTTTGAATAAATTATCATGAGAATAAAAATAACACTACTACAGTATGGGTGGGTGGAAGGAGTTCAGATCAAAAACTGGGAATAATCGTTGGTTTTATGTATAGAACTTACTAATAATGAAAATAGCAAACTATGTGTAACTACCGTATATCCTGACTGATATGTAAACAAATGTATGCTCATTGAATAATTAATGTTAGTTACTAAATTATAATATATAAAGTAAGCAGATTACATGTTGGTATCTGCTATGGGGTTTTAATAGCCCTCGACCACTTCAGTCTGCCATCTTTTCAACGCAAAATCAGATATCGTAATATTTAATTACTGAAATAAATTAAGTCATAAAGGGAATTCAGATATCTTACAAACAGGATGGCGATAATTATTTTGCCCAGTAAGTGTCAGGTGCGGTGCAGGCTGCAGGCAGACACAAAGGAAATGCTCGAGGAGGAAGGAATGTCCTTCCAAGGTCACCAGGCATCGGTCCCTCCTGCACTACAGCTGTCAACCACTATTACCATGTAATGATCGTAATTGAGCTCTGATGTGGTGATAACAAAAATGTAATATTTCGATTTCGATTCTATCGTCGCTCGTCAATAAATAATTGTTTAACGACCGTCACAATTTTATAAATTGTCAATTGACATAATCTATCTAGTTAAGCTTGATCAGGTATCAAGTACGAATCGCTGAAAAAAGCTGTTAAGAAAGCTTTTATGCATTTAAACTAAATAGAAAGTTCAATAAATTAAATTACAGGACTCTCCTTACTTTTAATAAAATATATTGTATTAATAATTAAATACAAAGGAGAGACGCCTCAGTAAGAAGAGGTTTAGGATCGCATTACTTTAAGTCTGTGTTGAACTTTCCCCTTTCTCACAAATGGCCACTATAAATTATTCAACAATTTAATATTGCTTATAAGTAACACTTCAGATCTTTTATAACAAAGTATCCAGCAGTTCCGGGTATTTCTTAGGTCATAAGAATACAGACATTTATTAAGATTTTTCTTTAAATAATGTAATTTTAACTTGTTATGAAAACATAAGTTTGTTGAATGAAAAAATATATACATACCTATATATGACTAATGTTTGAAATATTCTGTAACTAGGAATGTACTGTAAATAAACTATTTTTAACCAAGATATAATCAAATACGCCCTTGAAGGGTATGTAAATGAAATACAAACAGTTTAAAACAAACAAATGATTTCAGCTTTGACACCAATGAATATTTATCAAGCAATAATGAACTGCTAAATTATTTTAATACAACTCTGGTGTACTTTTTATTTCCTAAAAACAAAATAAATGTATACAAATGGATATTTTAATAAACAAACAAAATTAGGATCAAGAACATTTTTTTGACAGCAATTTAAACTGAGCTTCTGATGTAGTGAAGTGTTTTTTTTAAGGAGATTAAACTTATTTGACAACAAACAGCCTAAAACTGTTTATCACAATCACCTCCAATCCCGAGGATCTTCAACATGGAATTTAATTGTATGGTGCAACAAACAAAAATAAATAATGTATTAAAAATACAACAATATTATATCGGAACATTGCTTACAATTAATAATCCCCAAATCCACTTAAAGTGTAATGCAGGAAATATTTTATGAATTTCGTATGCAACTGTACACGGAACTAATATTTTTGAAACAACCCTTTTAACTAAGTGAAGTGTGCTGGCAGCAGATGAACAAGTAAAAATGCAAAACCATAATACTAGGAAAATGTTTATGTTAAAACAAACACATCGCACAGGCTTATAGAAGATAAGTCAAATGAACTCAGGAACGTGGGTAAAAATAATTGTGTTAAACATTACTTAACATATATTTAATGTAAAACATTACCGAACAATCAAATATGACGTAAAACTATACTTAATTAACACGGCACTGTATTCAATAGATTATATATTAGTAATATTTATACTATTTATAATTATAGATCGAGTTCATACATGATATATTGTATTATTATATATATTTACACAT
Organism: Stictocephala bisonia; assembly: GCA_035578905.1. NCBI lineage: Eukaryota > Metazoa > Arthropoda > Insecta > Hemiptera > Membracidae > Stictocephala > Stictocephala bisonia. The sequence continues at coordinate 217,556 of JAQJVL010000969.1, read as the reverse complement.
TTTAATGTGTTGTTATCTAACTTGTAGATAGATAAATGTTGTAAATAATCATAACCACTCTTAAGGCAGAGGCATTCTGATACTGTACAATGTCAGTTACTATACTATTAAATATATGATACTATAAATAGATTAGTAGGCCTAACAATAACTTATTGAGTAAACAGTTACCTACACTTACTCAAACGGGTCAAGTGTAGTAATAATAATAATTATTATTATTCATTAGTAAGACGCCGATCGTCAAGTTATGGGCGAATAAGTGTGATGAGTGTAGTCATTGTTACTAACTAAGGCTGACTGTTCCGCAGAAGGTATGATGTAGTGAATTTTACTAATAGTCCAATGGCCAGGGCAACTACGGGATCTACAGCTTTACGTGGAATCCGAACCACGTAGTATTGGTCTGATTTTAACTAGCTGACAAGCCTGACAATCAGTTATTTTCCCTAAACAACATCTGGACCTTGACTACCAACCAACGTGGACACCTCAAACTTCTCTAGTTATGTCCAAGCCGATGGCAACCATTGAGCGGACGCCGTGTCTGTATTAAGAGGACCGATAATAGAACATACTAAGATAAATACAAATATTAAATTAATAGTAATATAATAACAATCGCTGGTCACATTTTAGAGACCAATAAAATGTAAATTTTTAAAGCAAATGCTCACAGTTAATTTGTTGTGCTACTTATTGTTCAGATGGCAGTGTCATTGTTGCGTGTCGTGTGCAGTATCCGTGTCAGCCAGCTGGTTGTATTACCCCACAACTAACAGCTACACAGTATTCTGCTACTTGTTGTTCAGATGGCAGTGTCATTGTTGCGTGTCGTGTGCAGTATCCGTGTCAGCCAGCTGGTTGTATTACCCCACAACTAACAGCTACACAGTAATCTGCTACTTGTTGTTCAGATGGCAGTGTCATTGTTGCGTGTCGTGTGTGGTATCCGTGTCAGCCAGCTGGTTGTATTACCCCACAACTAACAGCTACACAGTAATCTGCTACTTGTTGTTCAGATGGCAGTGTCATTGTTGCGTGTCGTGTGCAGTATCCGTGTCAGCCAGCTGGTTGTATTACCCCACAACTAACAGCTACACAGTAATCTGCTACTGTTGTTCAGATGGCAGTGTCATTGTTGCGTGTCGTGTGCGGTATCCGTGTCAGCCAGCTGGTTGTATTACCCCACAACTAACAGCTACACAGTAATCTGCTACTTGTTGTTCAGATGGCAGTGTCATTGTTGCGTGTCGTGTGCAGTATCCGTGTCAGCCAGCTGGTTGTATTACCCCACAACTAACAGCTACACAGTAATCTGCTACTTGTTGTTCAGATGGCAGTGTCATTGTTGCGTGTCGTGTGCGGTATCCGTGTCAGCCAGCTGGTTGCATTACCCCACAACTAACAGCTACACAGTATTCTGCTACTTGTTGTTCAGATGGCAGTGTTATTGTTGCGTGTCGTGTGCAGTATCCGTGTCAGCCAGCTGGTTGTATTACCCCACAACTAACAGCTACACAGTAATCTGCTACTTGTTGTTCAGGTGGCAGTGTCATTGTTGCGTGTCGTGTGCAGTATCCGTGTCAGCCAGCTGGTTGTATTACCCCACAACTAACAGCTACACAGTAATCTGCTACTTGTTGTTCAGATGGCAGTGTCATTGTTGCGTGTCGTGTGCGGTATCCGTGTCAGCCAGTTGGTTGTACGCTATTACCCCACAACTAACAGCTACACAGTAATCTACTCACTGTTATTAAACCTCGCGGCAAAAAACTTTAACTTCCAATCTCAACCCCGTTACCTGCGCGTGGCCACCGTCACCATTTAACTGTTCATCTACTTAGTTCACACAGCAAATTGAAAAATGATTCGAATAATCAGTATATCGCATACATTTGTGTAGAAATTATATTATAATTATAATAGAAATATGGAAACTGCAGCAAACTTTTTTCAAGCATTATCGGACATTTTCGACAAACGTCAAAGTTTTAAATGTCAATAGGAATATTTAAAAACAATTTGTTAATATATTATATGACCTAGATCTTATAAAAGCTAATTACCCTTAGAACACATAATTTTATATATGTTTTGCGGTTTTCTAAGTTGTTTACTTTTTTGTGTTAGTTTGTTAATTATATGATACGCAAAGTTAAAGAGATTTAAGCTTTTCAACAATCATGAATGTAACGTAACTTACATTTTCTGTTGAAATGTAGGTCATAGAGAGTCGTTGAAGACATGCTTGAAAGATTTGCATAAACATATGGAATGCTATACCACTGAAAGGGTATGGGCGGGTGGGTGGGTCTATACCACAGCACGTGTATGGGCGGGTGGATGGATCTATACCACAGTACGTGTATGGGCGGGTGGGTGGGTCTATACCACAGCACGTGTATGGGCGGGTGGATGGATCTATACCACAGTACGTGCATGGGCGGGTGGGTAATTACGGAGAGCCAACACATATATACGTACAGTGGTAAAGACCCACCCGCCTACCCATACACGTACAGAGATACTGACCCACCTGCCCAACCATACACGTACAGAGGTACTAACCCACCCGCCCACCTATACACGAACAGAGGTACTGATTAGAACTTTGATCAAATGTCATGATTAGAACTTTTATACCAGCGTAATTAGTCTTGTACGATCATAGATAAAACTATTCTAAATATTCTGATTGTTAAAACAATATTTATTTCTTTATAAAAAACATACTTTTACTGCATGCATGTTATGCTATGTTTGAGACATTTTTTAACAATGTTATTTCAGAATAAATAATCAGATCACTTAGGCTTGCTTTGATACTACAAATAAAAAATGAAGAGCGCCAGTGATCAATAAGATATCTTGCTACAAGAAATTATGAGTTTATTTAGTAGAAATTCAAGTTACAAAATGCAAATTGTCAGGCTTTACAAACTAGGTAATGGTATCAGCTTTTTAAAGTAACTAATATTAGATTTAATCGTTTCAAGAATAAACCATTTGACTATTATTTACTTATATCTGTCTTCAGCAAGTGCGCTTTTGATCGGCATTACATTAATTTCATATATATCGATACAATCTGTTAAACATGTGAACTATTTCAATTCTTGTTGATACTCGGAAGTGAACACTGGAGTTAACTCTGAAGGCCCCAGACAAAGCATTACACATTTGATAAGAAACAATAGCCGAGGGCGGTGGTGGAGACAGGAATTAAATGTGACGAATTAAAATATTAAATGTCAACAAACTATTTTTCTAAAATGTTATCTAAGGACGAGCTTTTAAAAAGACAATTCTTTAAGTCTGTTGCAATAGTTAAATTATCGACGGCAAACCTTTTCAAGACTGTTGTGAGTGTATGAACCGGATGTATTCATCACTATACAAGGCGGACATTGGATAACTAATCAACATAAATAATTACGTACAACGAACCGATCTGCCAACCAGATCCCAGGTTATTTATTTTTTCCAATTTTAAAGAAAAATTATTAGTGATATTTCCTTTGAATGTATTACAATTTATTATATTTTACAACAATAATCATAGAAAATTAACGCATAAAACCAATTTTCGTGTCCAAAATCAAAATTAAAAGACATTTCACTTGTCCATGCCTCATTTGTTCAACATAGAGGCAATCCCAAGGTTGTGTAAACCACAAACCTCCACAAGCGTCACGTCTACCAACAAGTAGTTATAGAAACTTGGTTGAAAGTACATAATGTTAGTGAATTGACACACAAATTAAATATGCAAGAAAGGTAGGAAGGACTATTTACCTCGACTATATAAACTGAGAAGCCTTGATGATACCTACCGAACGAATGCAATGCAACCTTTCTTTGCACTTTAACTGAGTGCTACCCTTGAACTTCCTTTCTCGTAATGCCTTTAGAGAGCCGACGTAACAAGAGTCCCGGATTCCATCCTAGAAAGGTAATAACTCCGCGTCTGAGAAGTGTAGTTTGTTGTAATGAAAGCGGAGGTGGCGGACACGACATCTGACGGAAATATCTGCATACCAACCTGAGATACTTCCAATACCTCAAGTGTAGAAGAGAACCATCAGTTGTACGTCAATGTGCCATTCATAAGTGCACTGTTATTTAAATTTAATTGTTTTTATAGTAAAAGAGTATTTTTAAAACAACATACTTTACTTGCCGTTGAAATACATCAGTCTCAGGCATCCACCACTCTCACGGAACGACAAAAACCAAGCATCCTGCTTCCACATGTCATACAACTTTAGTTTGTGGACAAGAAGAAGATACAAGAAGATGAGTAAAATCCAAGCTTGCCTTAACTATTGGAGGCAACGTTTGTGATTAAGAAAATACTTTCATTGTCTCAGTTTAGAAAATACGTTCATTGTCTAAGAAAATACGTTCATTGTCTAAGGGCATCTACTTTCAACGACATATGGACTGTTTGATGTTTTTGATATTTGTTGCAATGAGGTAACAAGTTCATTTACTTACAAACAATTACATTTAAAAAACAAAACTGCAGTTGTATTTCTCTCATTGGCTATTAACGAAAGGCGAAACCATACGCTAAAAATTACGAGGCGCAGTGTTAGATGATAGTATGTAAATATAGTGTTTTTAAATTGTTTAATACCCTTATTATTTCCGATACTTATATATTTTGAATAATATATATATATATATATATATATATCGATTACCGATTATTTAACAGATTATTTCACCTCACTGCAACCTAGAGATCCTGCCCTTCCCCGCAGAGACCAATAGTCTACGGTGAATGAAAGGGTAGAGTAAGAATGAAGGTAGGCATCTCCTTTTAAAAGAACAAAAAAAAGTATTGTATTCTTTGTTTATGGGTTTCTTCAATTATTTTTTATTATTATAACATTCAACGATCTTTCTTGTAGCGAATGAGGACGAACGAATATATTCTTTGTAACAAATTAACCTTGGTTATGAATTTAATGTAACTTTTTGGATCTAGGCAATATAATTACTAATTTTTAAAAATATTTACTTAATTGTTTAAAGACCGATCTGATCACCAAGTACTTTAGTGCCACTGGTAGTAGACTGACTTGCTGAACACGAATTTATAAATTATTGAAGCTTCCTTGATTTGCAGTTTGAGATTAAATTTCACCGAGTGACAAGCGATCGTTCCTTCGGACGTTCAAGTCCTTAGTCGCTGAGCAATCGTGCCGGCAATTATCACTATTAGATCTCTGAACTGTAGATATAGAACATTTAATCTCAGTAACATGACAGATCATCGACTTTTGTGGATCTTTAAGGAGGAAACTCAACTTCACTTTAAAGATTTCAGGTCTTCTTAATCCATGGGCTTCCTTAATTAATTCTTTGAATCAATGTCACCAAAATAAAATATATCAGTACTTGACCATTATTTAGAGCAATGTTTGTCAATTGTTATGGCTATGTGAGGTCACATTTCTCTTTCCCCCTTGTGGTCAGTATATATATATATTTTTTCTTTTTATACTAACACCCTCCTTGAAATCTCCTCCGCCTCCCCAGGGAGGCACGCCCCAAATGTTGAGAACCATTAAATTACGGTATTTACAAATGATAATACCCAGCAAAAATAAAAGAAAAGGGATTTTTTTTAAATTAAACCTCTTCATAAACTTAAATTAATTGATTATTAATGGTACAAAAAGTGGGGTTTAATAGGCCTTACTGGTGATAAAACATTTTGGCAACCTTCACCGCCACTAAGATGAAAATTAAACTATAAAAACTAAAAAGAATATTGTCAAACAAAAAGGACGTATTAGAGAGTGCAAACAAAAAAAGCAATATTGGGGCCACAGTTTGTATTGTTTCCGGCCGGGCGAGATTGGGCTGGACAAAGACCTGAAACAAGGCTTATACTACCAAGCTACGAGACTTTTGACACAGCTGTTCTCAACCAAAGGCGGTGTCACCTAATAAAAAACAACCAACACTTTTTCAAACAAAAATCTGTTCATAATTTACAGTATTGCATCTAACTAGAGAAAAAAATCAGGAAAAACACTAAACAACCAACATACTATAGTTAAAAACGTTTACAACACTAATTGAGCATGTTCTAGTAAAATATAAAGGTTTAAGTGTATGGTCCATTCAACAATATTACTTGATAAAATTAACAATGAAAACAAAGTTACTTCCTGCTTCCATTTATGTTAGAAGAAAACGGATTTATTAACTACATCATTATCCGGTATGTTATAAGTAAAATGCGAGCGCAGCGAGTGTCGAGGTGTCCACTAGCCGCTGTACTGTAAAGCTAGACGTAGTGACTCACTCACTCACTCACTGACACTAAATGTTGAGCCACTTGCCGCCATCCTATCGCCACCATATGTATACTTGATGGGAAATGGAGACATAAATACCACTGTACGGGTGGGTCAATACCACTCCACAAAATAAGATTATAAATACAACAGCATGTTCATTTTTAATTTAAAAAAATTGACATGAGAATGAAGCATTTGTGCCTATTGACAGTGGTAGGCAAATCTTTTTATAAAAGTTCGATTTTTCCTGTGAAATTTTTATTTTCTGAACTATATCTTAGTTGTGGTGTATGCCTACAGTATTAATTAGTGTAAGTGACACAGAAGACTCAGTTTAAGTGTTGGACTGAACTTAAGTTTTTGTTAATGTTTTTTATCATTAAGTGCGCCGCCATACTTCTGGTATAAACGTACTATACAACAGCGAATATGATCATAAAACGAGTCGCCTTTCCTTCCTTCTATATTCGTGAAATAATGAAGGATAAATATTGGACTAATAAAATACTCAATATCCTAATTGTTAGTAACTACTATTAGTAATAGTATTAAATTCACTTTGTGCAGTGCATAAAGCGTTCTTTATACAATATGATTACTCCAAAACCAAGCTAAATAGTTCAAATATTGTAAAAAACTCGTTATGCAACTTTCGGAATAAAAAATCTACTTAAAAATGTAATGATTAAATCGTTACACAACAAAAATTATTGTAATATTTGCGATATTACATTATTTATTATTACAAGGGGATTGGAAACATTTGATTGTATTCGGCTTCGATCGTGTGTTTAGTACCAACAGTAGCGAGTCATTACTCTATGGTCCATGTGTAATGACGTATACTGTAGTTAGTTGTAAGAACATCACATTATGTCAGGTGCCGCAACACAACATCATTTTCGGGCAACTTAATGTTTGAATTAAGTTCTAAGCGTGTGCAATTATCATAAAATACTTACGTAATCGATATTACAAGCTCATAAACATTTAAGATGTACCTGAAACAGAAAAAACAATAAATATAAATACTGTACGTTGCAAAAGAGCAAATTTTAAATTTAACTAAAGCGTATGTGTAGCATGTAAAATGTAAATAACATTACTAGTTTAATTTGATACCAAACTAATAAACAAGAAAGGAAAACCGACTTAGGGGAAAATCATTAACCTGTTTTTATTTTTCAAAAAATCTGAAATACGAGTATTATATAAAAAAAACAACAAAAAAAGAAGTTTAATATTCTCACATTATTAGAGAGCATAAATTGTAAAATGATTAAATCAGAATCTAAATAAACTATATTTTAAGGCTGGAGAGCCATTATAAGGAGTTGCGCCGGTAAGAAGCTCAAACCTCAACCTGAATGATTCTACATGATTTGTTCGATTAATTAGATCTACTAAAAGACTTCATTTAAAAACATATAACGTCGTTGCTATTATTTATAATTGTGTTAATGATCTCCTCTGTCACGCACAGCCATTTTAACAAATCACTTAAAACTATAGCTCAAAGGTCGAAATATGAATTGGCAGGGTAAAGGAAAATTGGGGGAGTATTTGTGATAAGTCTGTGTCCTATATACGGCAATAACCATGTTGTGGCCAGCCTTGGCTTGATATATCGCCGCATAAAACTTGCCACTAAAAATACCGAAAGCAAGCTCCCCCTGACATGCCATTATTGCGGGACTAGGCAGCCATTACTCAGGATACGATTGTACTCTGACTAGCACAATTATTGAGGATTACAATTATGTAATCACATCTGCAGTAACTACCTCAAGTAGAGAGCCGGTGTTTTGGAGCATTGTAGATCACATATACATTATAAGAGGGAATTCCTGACGCTAAAAAGGAAAACAAATAAATTAAAATACTTTTATCAAATATTGAAGACTACGAGATATAAGGGTTAATTCATTTTTGTAACTACGAAATTGGCAAGAAATTGAATATTTCTGGGATTTTGAACGTTTTAAATGATTACAAAGAGTCGGACTCTGTCTCCTGAAAACGTAAACCAACACAATGACAATTAGATTCTCAATATTATGGACCACTAAATCGATTGGAACCTAGCTTACGCTGTACTTGCAGGAGAGGGTGGGCGGGTCATGAACGACGTAATTGTGAGGATGGCTCTCAACTCCAACGTAAATCCCTCGATGGTTGTCTAGAAGTGACATCTCTTAATTAATTGATCTTTGAGTAAGTGTTTTATGAATTTTTTTTACAGATTCATTTTACTTACATTTAGGATCGGATTGCATCTGAAAGGAGAAACCACTTTGTCGAAAGTACACTACAAATTTTAGTTTGAGTTTATCTGTTATGATCTAGATCTTCTTCCACCAAAACTTGTCTAATCGATACTTAACAACGAATGGAAATGTTTGCAATAATTTTAAAATGTGTGCATTTCTCTTTTAAATGTTTAATATATGACAAGATCTTCTCATAAATAGAGGTATACTTGATGATTATTACGGATTTCATTTTCTGAAACAACCGTCAGTTGCCATTTTCAAAGAAATCATCATAACAACTAATGATACACATAAATTGATAGTTTCGCAATCCGGTTATTCGATAAATCGAATATTGTCATAGTCTTTCAGTTATTCAGCAATTCCACAGAATAGTTCTTGAAGTTCGGTGAACAAGGAGTACGAGAGTGATAACCTCTTATCTCCGAGCACGGGTTTTATAGAAATCATTGACTGATAACAGAACACAACAATAACCCAATTAACACCATAAACAATAACTATTGACGTTAATGTATCTCAATTACAATTTAAGTTTAAAACCTTTAAATTTAGACAAAAGAAAAAAAAACAAAAACAAGTAGAAACTAAATACCTACATTTGATACTTAGACCCACAGCGTATTTGCTGACAATGATTTTCACATTAACAACACGTTTTAAGGTAATGATAAGGAAGTTGAGCGGCAACAGAATGAAATTAAGAGTACAATAAGTACAAATTAATAATTATGATCTTTTTAAAATAAAAAAATATTCTTTCTTGAATGCACTTTTAATCGTAATAGATCCATACAATCCATAATATATATATATATATATATATATATATATATATATATATATATATATATATATATATATATACAGTATTATGGATTGTTGTCAGCATTTGTTAATTAAAAAGCTGCGATGTATATTTGGATAAATATCCAAAAGTCATGATTATATTCATTGATTATAAAATGTAAAATGATCTGTCACAAAGCTAAGTCCAATCCATCGAGCCATCTAAGACCTGCCTCACTGATTCTGTGTATGCTGACCAATCCCTCCGTAAAAGAGCGCAGGGGGCACTCTATAACTATGTGATCCATTGTTTGGATAGACTCCCCGCAATCACATGACTGAACTATGTGATCCATTGTTTGGATAGACTCCCCGCAATCACATGACTGATCTAGTATCAATCCAAACTGTTCCACGCTATGGCCCAGCTGGTATTGGGCGAGAAGTTTCATCAGCTCACCCCCTTGAGAAAGATAACAATCATGTAAGAGTAAAAAAATATTAAAATAATAAGATAAATATGCCTGATTCACTGGAGTTACACAGTAATATTTATGATGGAAATCCAGCAATAAAGACATAAAAATAGAGAATGCAACAAACGACAACATAAAATTAAAAACTTTATAAATACAGTAATTAACAATGCAAACGGGTCTCGTAAAGCAAAACCGCAACAAAAATAAACAGTGTTTACACGCACGTTTGTCATTCATATTTAATGTACTCCACTTAACTGTGTGTTTACTGAAACCAGCTAAACGTAATCACCAATTAGTTTACGTGGTCGATAAATGAACTGGTTGTCGTCATAAACAACCAGGTGAAACACACGTCTTCCGTATTGTGTACAGTATGCTCCAGAACAAGGTTGCAATTAAGTTTTTGGGTACAGTATATTGTAAATTTCGATCTAGTTATTTTTAAACAGATATCCGTTATGTTACAGCCTTTAAAATAAACAAAATGTATTGTTAAAAATAATGCGACTGTTATTCTTAACACAATATTCCTATCTTATTGGGAATGTTACATTAACAATTATCACATTCACGCAACACACCCTTGTTCGGCATTAGGTAGACCTATTTATTATATAAATATAGTTTGAAATAAGATATTTTGCGGAGATACGTAAAATAATTACATATGAGATTCTAACAGATAAATTGGACCGTCAAGAAAGCCGTTCACACTTCACAGTGTTTGGTAGCGCGTTCCACTTGCAGGCCCCTAACCACTAACATTAGTCAATTTCTTGGTCGTGGCCGCCATTTCTTCTCAATGTACAAATATATTATTCTCGAATTGTTGTGAAATCGCAAACATTAATTCGCTGAAACGTTATTCTATTGGCTAGGTTATAACTGTCAGTTCGGTGGTTGATCTAAGTGAATGCCACGCTGCTTATATATGTGATTAACGGCCTTCCTACTAGGGTTAACACATGTACTTGATGTACACGAGTAAATAAGTTTGACTACGCTTTTTGCAGCTCTCCACCAAGTACTTCTAGAAGCCAGGAAACAAGTTAAATTGTTTTAAATACCATTCATTTGACACCGACATGTAATCCCATAACAGAAGGTCTGTTCGGTTCGTATTTGACAAAGTAAAGTCACATAAATTAAGAATAACATTTTACTGTGTAAACTTTGGCCGTACTGACTGACTGGCTTCCTCCTCAACAATAGTTCACTTCCCCAGCTAGGGTGAACGTGGCTCATGACTGTTGTGATTACAATGCTTTAAAATAGTTATCTTCCTAAATGTACGCCCTTCAATAGGAAAACAATAACAACTTCGATATAACTCGTTAAATTTTAGCGACCAACCTTGGTCGATGACTTCATCCATTCGTGAAAGGAATCCTCCAATGATTAAATTACTCATCCTTAATAAAAGATACGACTTAAAATGTGACGGAGTTATTTATGTGACAGTGACATGGGAGGTCTCTGACCCAGTGGTCGGCTCAGTTTCCGTGGCCTGTGTAATCGACCCGCTAGCGGCTACTAGATTACGCAACTAATCAGCTGTCAGCTGGCTCATGGGGTTGTGGCTGAGGCGTAATATTGAGTACATCACAATACTTTCAGATCAAACATACAATACCTCTGTGATCAAACTAACGCACATACTAATTAAACAAGTTAAATTGTTCGATTCCCAAGCTGCCGGTGGGACAATAACCACCTCGAGTCTCTTGGTGTTGATCCAGTATCAGTATTTATTGTTAGTAAGCTGCCGAATTCACTAGCAAATCCTGGTCACCGGCAAAGAAAGTATAAGCGACAGAACCCAATTAGCTAACCACACATCTACGAGCAAAACTGTCCTTAGACCAGAAGGTTCTTGGGAGCTAATCTTATGAAATTTTATTAATACTAAAATAAATATGAGAAATACATATAACAATAACATTGTAAATCAAGCTTCTGTTTTAGTGCAACGTATGTTACGAACTTAAAGGAATAAAATGAGCATTGTCTAATAAGACCACAACGACTAGCATGTATTAATAGAGTTGCACAAATTGATTTAATGTTAAATAATGAAGTAAAAATGAAAAATTAACACTAATAAAAACTTAAACATCATTTTCTAACTAAACAATAACAAGGTCAATAGATATTCTTTGATAAACAATTTAATAAAATATACGAGATTTTGAAAATAGAAAACGTTACTATTATGACACCGCGTGTAGAGACGTGGACATGATACAACCCTATAAATATAGGTATATCAATTTGTATATTATGTAAGTATTGTAAAACATTTTAATGAATTCTATAATTGAAATTCTAAAATAAAATAGAATATAAGTGGTAATTGTACATAATATATTTAACATGCAGATCCACGTGGCATTCCGGGTTTGAAGGTGAGCTCACCACAAATAAAAAATAACAACCTCTGTAATTCATTTTAGCTTTTCATTAACCAAAAAGCATGTGGATTTTTTAGTGGTGGGTGTGCTGTGGTGAGTCAGTGACTGTGTCGGCCGATGCCAGACGCCGCGGATAAGCTCGGCTCCGTTATCACCGTTGACCTGAAGGTAGCATGAGCTGAGCAACGATGTACAACTGCCGAGTGGTGGGTGTGCTGTGGTGAGTTTGTCAGTGACCGTCTCGGCCGATGCCAGACGCCACGGATAAGCTCGGCTCCGTCATCACAACAAGTCTTTGACCTGAAGGTAGCAGGAGCTGAGCAACGATATACAACTGCCGAGTGGTGGGTGTGCTGTGGTGAGTGTGTCAGTGACCGTCTCGGCCGATGCCAGACGCCGCGGATAAGCTCGGCTCCGTTATCACAACAAGTCGTTGACCTGGAGGTAGCAGGAGCTGAGCAACGATGTTCATCTGCCGAGTGGTTGTGCTGTGGTGAGTGTGTCAGTGACCGTCTCGGCCGATGCCAGACGCCGCGGATAAGCTCGGCTCCGTTATCACGACAAGCCGTTGACCTGAAGGTCGCCAGCGGTCACTTCCAGAAATAACCCAATAATTGGTTGGAAGACCGCCTGTAACAAAAAGTTGTGGTTCTTGGGCCGTGTCTCCAGTGATAAATCGTTGTTTACTGAACTCACTTTAATTTTTTAGCTGTACATGAATGCACAATGAACCTGGCAATGAGCAGTATCATTGATTACATTCATCAAGATTCCGTACTTATTGTAACGGTGATTGCGCTACAGTGACGGAATTAACTAGAACCTTCCACAATGCAGTTTATACATTAATTAATCATGCATTTTCATTACATCTTTTTAAACAATCTCTTCATATATAATTCAACTTTGGATGGTTAAATAGGTAATTTGGGTATGACAAGAGCCAATCTCCTTTCTACTAAGGAAGTTGACGTGGTTGGTCGTTAAATAGGTAATTTGGGCATGACAAGAGCCAATCTCCTTTCTACTAAGGAAGTTGACGTGATTGGTCGTTAAATAGGTAATTTGGGTATGACAAGAGCCAATCTCCTTTCTACTAAGGAAGTTGACGTGGTTGGTCGTTAAATAGGTAATTTGGGCATGACAAGAGCCAATCTCCTTTCTACTAAAGAAGTTGACGCGGTTGGTCGTTAAATAGGTAATTTGGGCATGACAAGAGCCAATCTCCTTTCTACTGAGGAAGTTGACGCGGTTGGTCGTTAAATAGGTAATTTGGGTATGACAAGAGCCAATCTCCTTTCTACTAAGGAAGTTGACGTGGTTGGTCGTTAAATAGGTAATTTGGGCATGACAAGAGCCAATCTCCTTTCTACTAAGGAAGTTGACGCGCTTGGTCGTTAAATAGGTAATTTGGGTATGACAAGAGCCAATCTCCTTTCTACTAAGGAAGTTGACGTGGTTGGTCGTTAAATAGGTAATTTGGGTATGACAAGAGCCAATCTCCTTTCTACTAAGGAAGTTGACGCGGTTGGTCGTTAAATAGGTAATTTGGGCATGACAAGAGCCAATCTCCTTTCTACTAAGGAAGTTGACGTGGTTGGTCGTTAAATAGGTAATTTGGGTATGACAAGAGCCAATCTCCTTTCTACTAAGGAAGTTGACGCGGTTGGTCGTTAAATAGGTAATTTGGGCATGACAAGAGCCAATCTCCTTTCTACTAAGGAAGTTGACGTGGTTGGTCGTTAAATAGTTAATTTGGGTATGACAAGAGCCAATCTCCTTTCTACTAAGGAAGTTGACGTGGTTGGTCGTTAAATAGGTAATTTGGGCATGACAAGAGCCAATCTCCTTTCTACTAAGGAAGTTGACGCGGTTGGTCGTTAAATAGGTAATTTGGGCATGACAAGAGCCAATCTCCTTTCTACTAAGGAAGTTGACGTGGTTGGTCGTTAAATAGGTAATTTGGGTATGACAAGAGCCAATCTCCTTTCTACTAAGGAAGTTGACGCGGTTGGTCGTTAAATAGGTAATTTGGGCATGACAAGAGCCAATCTCCTTTCTACTAAGGAAGTTGACGTGGTTGGTCGTTAAATAGGTAATTTGGGTATGACAAGAGCCAATCTCCTTTCTACTAAAGAAGTTGACGTGGTTGGTCGTTAAATAGGTAATTTGGGCATGACAAGAGCCAATCTCCTTTCTACTAAGGAAGTTGACGCGGTTGGTCGTTAAATAGGTAATTTGGGCATGACAAGAGCCAATCTCCTTTCTAATGAGGAAGTTGACGCGGTTGGTCGTTAAATAGGTAATTTGGGCATGACAAGTGCCAATCTCCTTTCTACTGAGGAAGTTGACGCGGTTGGTCGTTAAATAGGTAATTTGGGTATGACAAGAGCCAATCTCCTTTCTACTAAGGAAGTTGACGTGGTTGGTCGTTAAATAGGTAATTTGGGCATGACAAGAGCCAATCTCCTTTCTACTAAGGAAGTTGACGCGCTTGGTCGTTAAATAGGTAATTTGGGTATGACAAGAGCCAATCTCCTTTCTACTAAGGCAGTTGACGTGGTTGGTCGTTAAATAGGTAATTTGGGCATGACAAGAGCCAATCTCCTTTCTACTAAGGAAGTTGACGTGGTTGGTCGTTAAATAGGTAATTTGGGTATGACAAGAGCCAATCTCCTTTCTACTAAGGAAGTTGACGTGGTTGGTCGTTAAATAGGTAATTTGGAAATGACAAGAGCCAATCTCATTTCTACTAAGGAAGTTGACGCGGTTGGTCGTTAAATAGGTAATTTGGGCATGACAAGAGCCAATCTCCTTTCTACTAAGGAAGTTGACGCGGTTGGTCGTTAAATGCCGCAAAAACCCGCAATCACTCCAAAAGGGAAGCTGGGATGATCCATCACCCGTACTCCGGTTAGATCCCGGTAGTCGAACGAGACATTTTATATCTCATTACTTTGCAGATTACTGATATCTGTTAAACTACAAGATGGTTACGTTGGTTGGTATAAAACTGCAAAAACACTGTTATCGTTCGGAGAGAGATTATCTAAATCCCGGATGCCGACTCTTATGTATTTAATAAATTGAAGGTTAAAATACATCAAATAATTGTATTTTTGAGGATATGCTTTAATTTATTATTGCAATCGTATAGGTTGATATCTACCTAAGTACCGTTGTTTAGATAGCGAGGTATCCATCGCAACCAAATAAAAGTTCTTAGTTTTATATATATATAAACATTAAAAAAAAGTCAAAAGTTATAGCTGAATAATTTCAATTTTTGTTTTATAAATATCACAAAACTGAAACAATGTTAACAACACACACATTTTCTATTGAACAGAAAAGAATTTAGCAGGTTGGACAGAAAAAAAAAAAAACAACAAAAGAAATTCAGGTTGAAAAAATACTGCAGGAAAAACATAACATTTTTATTGTTTGGTAGTACAGTAATTCAAGGGTTACCAATTGAATTAGACTACTTGAAGGATCTCAGGTAGTCTTTATGAAAATTCGTTAATTTAAAAATAAAATAAAATAGCTAAATTTATTTTCAAAAGATAAGATAATAGGCCTACATAATACACGAATAATCAATGCAATTATTGTATCAAATGTACAGATATATACGATTGTAATAAACCACCCCTAAGATACGTACTACTACTCAACGTTAAATACTTGAGAGAACATGCGTTCGCTGTGTAACTAGAGCCTCGCCGAGCTATTTATAGCCGAGCAATCAAATGTACAGATACCTGTATATACAAGTGTGATTAACCACCCCTAAGATACGTACTACTACTCAACGTTAAATACTTGAGAGAACATGCGTTCGCTGTGTAACTAGAGCCTCGCCGAGCTATTTATAGCCGAGCAATCAAATGTACAGATACCTGTATATACAAGTGTGATTAACCACCCCTAAGATACGTACTACTACTCAACGTTAAATACTTGAGAGAACATGCGTTCGCTGTGTAACTAGAGCCTCGCCGAGCTATTTATAGCCGAGCAATCAAATGTACAGATACCTGTATATACAAGTGTGATTAACCACCCCTAAGATACGTACTACTACTCAACGTTAAATACTTGAGAGAACATGCGTTCGCTGTGTAACTAGAGCCTCGCCGAGCTATTTATAGCCGAGCAATCAAATGTACAGATACCTGTATATACAAGTGTGATTAACCACCCCTAAGATACGTACTACTACTCAACGTTAAATACTTGAGAGAACATGCGTTCGCTGTGTAACTAGAGCCTCGCCGAGCTATTTATAGCCGAGCAATCAAATGTACAGATACCTGTATATACAAGTGTGATTAACCACCCCTAAGATACGTACTACTACTCAACGTTAAATAGTTCAAAGAAAATGCGTTCGCTGTGTAACTAGAGCCTCGCCGAGCTATTTATAGCCGAGCAATTAAATGTTTACAAGGACGAAATAACAAACCACCCCGGGGCTGAACTAACCGCATCCGAGGTAGCGGTGGCATCTCAACAATACATGCATCGCTTCCCAGTGCGTAACTGTAGTCTACTCTGCACAAAAACCACGGGAAGAGTTAGTGACGTTGGCTTTGCTGACGTCACTACTGCGAACAACGATACCAGAATAGTATCACGCAGATATTAATTTTTACATCTTTATTAGTGCGAAGCCGGATGGCTTGTTGCCAAGAGTAAATTGAATTAAGGTTAAAAGTATTCAATAAACAACGTATATGATAAATAATTTTACTAGTATTATTTTTTAAGATAGCTCAAAACGTTGTAGTAGTCCTTGAGCAGCGGTTCTGGGCAGTGGTACGCCTTGGCTTATAGGACGGAACGAATATAATGGAGCTGCCCCACCACTTCGTTAAGTGTATCACGTGTTATAGACCCTGTATTTTCTCAAAAATTACACGACCACATCTACAATAAAAATATATAAATCCATAGTACATAAGTATATAAATGACACATAGGCGTAAGTCTATATATAATCTACGTGGTTTTGTATAGTGGTACGCGTAAGTGTCAGTCAAGCGGCTTAAACCACACTACCGATGTGGTTTGAGAACGGCAGGCCTAGAGAATATTAAAGTGGCCTACACCAATGACTACAGATAGAAATCTATCAACATGATAACGAGGACGTGTGTAGGTCCTTAAAGCACTGTTGCACTCCTGAATGTAACCATGTAGTGTTACAACAATGCTTAATGAGACATAAGCAGCTGTATAGTAATATAAATAAACCGTCCACATGATAACGAGGACGTTCGTAGGTCCTTAAAGCACTGTTGCACTCCTGAATGTAACCATGTAGTGTTACAACAATCTTTAATGAGACATAAGCAGCTGTATAGTAATATAAATAAACCGTCCACATGATAACGAGAATTGCATAAAACATATTTTACAAAATCAATAAATATGTTGTAAAGAGATAAAAGTAAGTTACCGAACCGTAATTAGTCACCGACTGTTGTTGAGTATATTGCGTACTACTGATACAGTAGTAAATGGACCTACATTAACAAACGATTGTTTAGAAACATCAATTCCACTCAATTTGGAGACGAGTTTGTTGTTGGTTGTCCACTGTAACACGGCATAAATAAAGAGCTGACCTGGTACGTTTGAGGTGGTAACCGCCCGCACAATTAACAACCCCAACCGATGGTGAGGGTGTCAAAACGCACTTATCTGCGGACTGTCTCTCGCCAAAGTTAGTTCTCACATCTTTCTCCCCCCCTCTCTCTCTCTCTCTACCATTATATAATGGGTTTTTGTTAATTGGAATTGTTGGAAATTGTTAATTGTCTCAAGAAAGTCGACAAACTTGCTTGCTGATATTTAAGTCATTAGACAATCTCATTAAATGTCAAGCCTTCTACATCACAGAATTTCATTTACAAATCAAGTCATAACACTGAATCTATACTAAAAAAAATTACAAATTTTATGTCACGATATATAAAGATACCGTATCATTTAAGTGGAATAAAAAACAAATATAATTTACTAGCTGTACCCACCCGCTTTGCCAGTCATAATATTGAGTTTGATTTAGAACCTAATAGCTGAAAGAATTCGAGCATTTTTGCTTCTTCTACCAATATTAGATTTTTTAGGAGGCATGTCATAAAAAGTAAACTGCAAAACAAATAATTATTTATTTTTTATTTTCACGTTTCACCACATGTTTTAATTACCGAGGAAAAAAGGGTAACACTGATCAAGTAAAAGTAGTGTGTGCTACACTCTCAAGGTGAAATGTAGAACTACAATAAATCAAAACATATACAGTACTGTTGTTGTGAAAACTTCAATCTGCTTATGGCATGTGACACTACATTAAACCACACAGTCATATGTTTTTTGGAAACAAATCAGATTCTCCATTTGAATAACATGGGATCTTTAGGAGCCCGAGGGGCGGGACCCTGTTGACGGATCTGCATCAAACTTCACAGGAACCATCTCGGGAGTATACAAGACAACATCCTAAAGTTTCATGGCGATCGGTTTGATGGTTTGGCAGCGCATAAACTTCAAACATACATATATATATATATATATATATATATATATATATATATATATATATATATATATATACAAACATCCTCTTTTATAAATATAGATTGTCTTTTATCTACCGGAAAAATAAGCTATGGGAAAAAGAACCAGATTTGTTTAGTAAGTACATAACATTATTGCACTTAGCTTGCAATTTATATACTTGGTCGTTCGATTAAATTGCAACTAACTGGCCAAAAGGCCCAGTTTATACTGTGAACCATAGTATAAACCGTGAACCAAAGACCTTTGAAAATGAAGATAGGAGAGAGACTGGACGAAGGTTGTCTATTGATAAGTTATTTTGTTTTTTAAGAATTGGTTTTATAGTGGATATTTTTAAAAGTTCGGGGAAGATCCCCTCTTGAAGCGACCGGTTAACCAAGATTCAAGTGGCCTGGAGAGCGTTTCAGCACACGATTTTAAAAGGAATTCGGGTATGCCATCCCAACCCGCTGACTTCTTTGGTTTCAATGACTTTAAAATGCTAAGAATTTCTGCATAATTTGTGAGATGAAAAGCTATTATGTTTTCCTGAGACTTCAAATTATGTGGGATACATTTTATAGCTTCGTGAAAATTAGAATGAACTCTGAATTTATAACTCTGAACCATAGTATAAACTGCGAAGCATAGTATAAACTGTGAACCATAGTATAAACTGTTATCCATAGTATAAACTGTGAACCATAGTATAAACTGTGAACCATAGTATAAACAGCGAACCATAGTATAAACTGTTAACCATAGTATAAACTGTGAACCATATTATAAACTGTGAACCATAGTATAAACTGTGAACCATAGTATAAACTATGTAGAATTACTGTAACGCACCATTGACATATAGAACATAGTTATAGAATATGCGATTAAGAGATGGGTTTTACTTTTTGATAATAGATATTTTATTATTACTAAATAGTATAATTACACAACAAATAAATTACATATTTCTACTTAACATAGAGAAGAAGGAAAGATAGTTCGCATTCAACAGTGCGCTAAATGTGTGTAGAGTAATTAGTTCTCCGTGTTGCCAGGCAAATGGAAGGGCTAGCACCTTGTCAGTCCCTTCCCTATTCCGCCCATATACTCTGGATACATGTATAGTTACTACTTCAGATTTATAAAGATGTACATTATTTGTAATCTGTTTCTAACTGACACGAGGCGTTCGCCGCGGCCAAATGAAAATTACCTCTCTTTCTTTTTCTCTGTGATCTTACTAAAAGAATTTAAACTTTACTTAAACGAGTAAGTGAATTGAATAAAAGGCATTTAACGTTTTGATGACTTTACAATGAAACTGTGTAGAGTCGATTCCTGAAAATCTGTTTAGTTAACAAATTAATTATTTTTTTTTTTTTTAATCAGCATTATTGTGAACTATTCGGGACTATACACATCTACCAATACTGGCTGTCACTCTACGGGGTGTTCCATAGCTCACTGAACTATTCGAGACTACCAATACTGGCTGTCACTCTACGGGGTGTTCCATAGCTCACTGAACTATTCGAGACTACCAATACTGGCTGTCACTCTACCGGGTGTTCCATAGCTCACTGAACTATTCGAGACTATACACATCTACCAATACTGGCTGTCACTCTACCGGGTGTTCCATAGCTCACTGAACTATTCGAGACTACCAATACTGGCTGTCACTCTACCGGGTGTTCCATAGCTCACTGAACTATTCGAGACTATACACATCTACCAATACTGGCTGTCACTCTACGGGGTGTTCCATAGCTCACTGAACTATTCGAGACTACCAATACTGGCTGTCACTCTACCGGGTGTTCCATAGCTCACTGAACTATTCGAGACTATACACATCTACGAATACTGGCTGTCACTCTACGGGGTGTTCCATAGCTCAATGAACTATTCGAGACTACCAATACTGGCTGTCACTCTACGGGGTGTTCCATAGCTCACTGAACTATTCGAGACTACCAATACTGGCTGTCACTCTACGGGGTGTTCCATAGCTCACTGAACTATTCGAGACTATACACATCTACCAATACTGGCTGTCACTCTACCGGGTGTTCCATAGCTCACTGAACTATTCGAGACTATACACATCTACGAATACTGGCTGTCACTCTACGGGGTGTTCCATAGCTCACTGAACTATTCGAGACTACCAATACTGGCTGTCACTCTACCGGGTGTTCCATAGCTCACTGAACTATTCGAGACTATACACATCTACCAATACTGGCTGTCACTCTACCAGGTGTTCCATAGCTCACTGAACTATTCGAGACTATACACATCTACCAATACTGGCTGTCACTCTACGGGGTGTTCCATAGCTCACTGAACTATTCGAGTCTACCAATACTGGCTGTCACTCTACCGGGTGTTCCATAGCTCACTGAACTATTCGAGACTATACACATCTACCAATACTGGCTGTCACTCTACGGGGTGTTCCATAGCTCACTGAACTATTCGAGACTACCAATACTGGCTGTCACTCTTTTTGAAATACAAAAAGTTGTAACATCTTTTGAACGGTTACGTCGAGCGAATTCAGACTACGTTACATATTGATAAAATAAAAATGTAAATGAAAATGTTCCTGATTACCGCATTACAGATGGCTAAAAAATATACAAACTTCGCAAGATTCTACAGGTCATTAACTATTATTTGAGTTAAATACTTTACACAATAAGTATGCATATTTTTACAAACTGAAATTTAAGAAGGCAATTTTGCCATTTAAACTTACTTATTATTGACCAATTTTTAATTATTGATATTATCTGTAATAACAATATTTTTTCACCTATCGAATCCTTGTGCATTTTAGTTCAAGAGAGCTTTGCTTATTAAAAAAAAAATAATAATAATTTGTTAGCTGTTATTTTAGACTAAAACAAATGCCCGCACATAGACGTGACCACAATAAAACTAACAAGTTTGACTGTTAAGGGCAAGGCATGCCACGTGGGTAGTCTGACTACTTCAAAAGGCATATTTGACGCACTGATAGTGTGGAAACCCGTCAAATGGCCTCGGTTTACTGAACACAACGCTGACCATTGTTCCTGTTCGGGTCGGTCAAACCGACCAGAAGACAACAGGAAACCGACGAATAGAAAGCGATATGTCGTCGACAAAGGTTCACGCTCCACAGCTCGTTGCGTAAATGTAACGTTGGTTATTGCTCATGAAATTGAGTTTTCAACTTGTACGTCAGTTGAGACGAGATACGGTGTAAAATACAGTTCAGAAACAGATTGATATCGTGCACACATGCAAATTGTCGGAACAACAATAATTTTCCTTAACTGCGGCGCATCTCTAAGACCGAATAAAGTGTATTAAAAAATCATGTTATAGAGCAAGTCGATTACAAAAATGTAAAGGTTTGTTTTAGCGTATGTTTTCAAGTTACAAAAGACATTAAAAGATACGTATTAAAAAAATTAATAAAACAACGTTAAGTGAACTACTAAACCAACATTCGGAAAAATACTTGTATTGTGTGCCGGGAAAAAATAAAAGAGCAAAACTATATATTAGGACTGAACAACAATTGACTTTTAATTTACCTCAAGTTGGCGAGGGTCACAAGTAGCTGGAGAAAAACTAGGGAAATACAAATACTGTATTACTGCCATTGAATCATTTGAGATCCAATTTGTGGCATTCATTTCTTTTCATCCGCTCTTGAAATTTACGGAGTTATAAAAGTAATATATTCAACGTTTTCTTACTGTAAATAATAATCTCAATTCAGAAGTGAATAAATCAAAAAACATTACATGTTGAAGACAATTGTAGATTTCTACAGTTTTCATTGTACATCATAAATAAGATAGTATATCCAGCCGCTATGACCTTATATTAGTATTATAATAAACCTTATTTAACTATTTTCCTGAGCATAATTAACCGCTTGAACCAATCATTAAAATCCCAATATTATCCTACGATTACGACCTCGATGTTTTGCACAAATGACCCATTTCCCACATGCCCAGGTGAATGGCACAGTGAGCACGATATAAAACTTTTATAATTCTCATATTAATGTTTCATGATGAATAGTCTGTGGATTTTAAACACTAATACTTTACGTTCATGAATTATATTTTTGTGTTTGATATAAAATTGAAAAATGTAAATTAATTGATTGTAGGCTTAGTTTTGTATGTGGCTTTTTTAATATTTAAGCTTTCCTTATTGCATTATACTTACTTACAAATATTTTCAAGTGAATATTGTGCATTTTAGTCCTTTCTAAAAAAAATACTTAGCTGTATATTTTTTACAAAGGGAACAAGTCATTGTTTCTCTGTCTCTTTTCAGGTGAGCGCATTTCACAATACTGTATATAGAAAATTCGAAGTATAATGTTTACTTCTTACCTGCCTGAAACCGAAGAAATATGAATTTTACGGAGATTGAGCCAGAACATTGAGACTTGAGCTACAAACTTGAGTAGTCTTGACTGTAACCTAATTACAAAGGACAACGTGGAGAGACTTCCTTGTTTACAAGGACTCCAGGGGTGATTACTTAAATAATAAATCAACAGGCATTAATGATTCAAGTGACATAACTGTCTGCTGGAATTAATCTTATTCCACGGCGTCAGAAAGTTGTTAGTTGAATAATGGAGTGCAACGCTAGCGCTTGATGCGGCGAACCCCTCAACTTTAGCTAAGGCATTGTTCGGCGTACCGGCACTTCCGGCGGAAACCACCCCATCCCATCCAACACCTGACTACAGACCGTTGGAGCAAAAGTAGACTGACAAGAGAAACACGCCATAACAATTATTGAACAACTAAATTAAGAAAATAATAATAATAATACAAAACAGGAAAATTTGTCTTTTTGGTAGCTCCTTTTTTCAAAATTTATGTCGGCTCTCTCCCTCTCTAAAAAAAAAAGAAAGAAAAAACTCCCGTCATTTTAACAACAAACTCAACTCTTTTATTTCGTACGGTTAAGCGGCCGGTGTCATCACTAATAACTAAAGCTTCCGGTAACGACCGCGTCAAGGTGTTTTCTTACAGTATTTCCATCACCAAACCATGCTGTGGTAACACCTTGTCGCGGTCGTTACCGGAGACTTCAGTTATTAGTAAAGTAAATTCTTGTGTAAATAACAAATTCCAGTATATCAACACAGTGGGCGTAATTTATTTGCTATATTTTTTTGTAGGGTTATCAAAAACATTCCTATTCCAGAATATCCAAGACCGCTTGTAAGTCGATAAGCCCAGAGTAGAACCATCTTACCGGCGCAGGCCAGAATTAATTTTCCGATGGGATGGGGGCGAGGCAAGTGCGAAAAGTAGGCACTCTTGTGGTAGCTTGTCTCTATGAAGATTTTTATGCTAGAAACAGACAATGTTTATGTAACAAACACTGAACTATACAAATCGTATCTGCAAATTAATGCCGACATGTCATCCCAACACCTGTTTGAAAACTATTATAGATTTGTCCATTATTTTTATTTTTTGTAGATTTTTATTGTTTCCATATGAAACCAAACATAACGTTTCAACTGGTACAAACACTACTGTAGTTCTCAGGTGTTACTAACTACATTTCAACATTACACTAAATATGTAGCTCAAAGCGTTAAAGTGGCCGTTTCTCTCCACGAAAAATGCCCCAAAACATGGGTTTCCATTTCAATTATTCTGTCCTTATTATTGACCTATCGCTACACTTCAAGTGTCATTGGATAGGGGAAGAGCTGTTCTAGTGTTCCATAACCTGCTTTTTCGGAAAATTATGTGATTTTTTTAGTAATTGGTCAGTGAAGTATGCAAAACTTCAAATGTCATAATTGACTATTTTAAATTAAAAAACCCAAAAACTCAACTTATGGTCCACTAGATTGGACCTTTACTAAACAAATAGCACTCACTGTACCTCATTATAACAATAAACACAAAAGGTACAGTTGAAATACGAAATTATGTTTCAGCCCCCTAACCGCTAATTCGTTCGAACCTACTGGCCATTCTATGAACTATTTGTTTCAACTTACTATCCTCGCAACTTATTTAGACCCATTCATGTTTAAAACCCAACCTACAAAAATAAATGTAGATTACAAAAAAAAATATATATATATCTTTATAGCCAAACCAAAACCACCTTCCACTACTTATGGGCACTGATCGTGGCTTACTTATCGTTCTGCTGGCCAACATTTCAATAATAATTACTACACACCACATTCAATTTCATTTTCCAATTGGTATTCTTAGTTAATTTAGTAAAATAACTAGCTGAGTTTCAAATGATAAGTTCATAATACATACCTTTAGTCCCATCTGATTCTTAGTTAACCTAAATTCCAATAGTATTTGTACAGTATTACCTTTTGTTGTTTGTACTGTAAATTTTGTAAAAAGAAAAAAAAACAACAAAATGAAAACCCACTCTTAAGATCAGTGTTAAAAAAATGAGCAGAATAGTTGAGAGAAATGAATTTTGTTTGATATACATACACGAATCATTTCACATAAAGGGCACTCTTTCTATAATATATTGTACGTAATTGTAGTGGAAAATAATATTTGTCAAGAAATACAAATAAATAAAAGTCTGTCCGTACATGGGTGGTCTGGCGCGTGCATGAGTGAAGGCCGAAGGGCGTAGTTCAAAATATTACCGACACTGTCCTGCACAGTTATTTTTAGGATGTGCCAATTTCCCACGGTTCTTTGGTACAATTGATAGGGCTCAGAAGGTCTACCAGGTTTTGTCGGTAATTTTAATTGGTTAAATATTTATTGCAGTTTATGATTTTCAATTGCTTTGTATTTTTTATTAGAAGAAATTGAAGGTACACTCCTTTCTATTGCATACTTCAGTGTTTTGTAGATATTTTGTGTTTCATAATATAATTTATAAAACTGGCTTGTGAGGAACAACATATATCTTGTTAGTGAAAGTGTATATATGTGAGTTTGCATACACAATTAATAATGTTTTATGTTTGATATTTAGTAAGTATTTGATATATGTTATAATTTAGCTATTAATATATTGCCCTTTCTGATGAACAGTTGAACTCAGTTAGTAACCAGACTACACTCATATCATCATTTATATTCGTATTAAAATAAGCACAACGTTGTGTCAGCGTCTCATACGTACGTAAGAAGTCAACGCAACTCATTTCTTAGCCAATTTAAACAGTTCGGGTTTGAACAAATTTGCCTTTGTTCTTAGTTGTGCTATAAGGTCTAAATTTTTTTTTCGGCCATAAGAGTAACATGGTGAGCGACAGAAATGAACCAAAAAGTAACAGCTGTTTATAATGATTTCCAAAATATTTTGACAGTTGTTAGGAGATATAGTTAAGAGGTTAGATATTTCATAATGTTAACCAGGGTAAGTTGTAAGCATGCTTTCATTCACATTCGATCGAAGTACTTCGCTCTACTGGACTTGATTGTTTCCATGGTAATCTAATGCAGTATTTTATTACTTCAGCTGTCAAACAAAAACAAATGAAATGAACAAAATAGGATAAATAATATCATTGGGTGTTTATACTTGTACATATACAGTGGCATTGACCCACCCGCCGCCCACCCATACATGTACAGTGGTATTGACCCACCCTCCCACCCATACATGTACAGTGGTGTTGGGCAACGCAAGTTATGTGAGAGAGATTCTTACTGTAAATAAATTTAATAATGTGATTTTACGTTAAACAGTTAACCTACTACTATTTGTAACCAAACCTCACAATCCAAGGTGTAACGAGCGCAGCGATTGACAATGTTGGGACGCTATCCGTGCAGGGGTACCACCTAATATAAGTTAATTTATTATGTTAAATATAATCACAGGGAATATAGATAAACCAGAGTGTCAGCGCAATGCTATGAAGGGACAATCGTTTAACGCTACTTTCATCGCTAATATCGGATTTTTTTACTACAGACACCCCACTTTGCGGCGCTACTATATTTACTAAACAAACACTAAAAATATCTAATTACGTACTCATCTTCAGTGTTTTATCTACTTTATAACAGTATTAAAGGTTAAAATGTCTATTCTACGTGTTAAAATTATGAGTTACAACTAAAATAACACGGGTTTTCATGCGACTTTTTGAAACTTGGGACTTTGAATTGTCATTTAAAAATAAGTATTGGAGATTTTTTTTTTCTTGTTTGCCAATTGTAACTAGTGCTGTTAGGTGTAGTACATTGAAATGGCATGATAAAATAATAAACCATTGCTACGCTTTTATTTTTTTGTAGGTTTTATTATTTTTGCAATGAACAATTATTTTTAGATCACGTTAGTTTATATCGTGTCTACTTCTTAGTAGCACAATGGAACTCCAAAGTAGAGTAGAACCAAAGATACTATATCCAACGCATTTAAATATTTTATTTATATTTAAAAAAATAAAATAAGAGACGTACGCGAAATCTAATTACACCAACGAATTCCTCGATTAATTGTACATTATACATATGCTGATTAAAATTTTATTATAGGCCCAAGTTTTAATAATTTTTATCCTAACCGGAGCATAAAAAATACAGGAATTTTAACTAGTTTTCACTGTGCATCAACAACTTTAAACTTTTAGTACTCAAAACTCGAAAATGTTTTGATTAATATTTTAATACGTCGTTGACACACCTATATTTGAATTAAAATATCACACTTATATTTGAATTGAAAAAATATGAACTTTTATAACATAAGACTTATGACACATGTCATAATTTAAAAACCGATGAGTTAATTGTTAAAGAAAATGAATAAATAAACACATATCTTTCACTTTATTCATCAGTAACAAGCTTAAAAACTTTAACCATTGATTATATAAACCTACAAGAGATAAACCATCTAATATGAATATTTGTGGCAGTAATTTTGTTAGTTTGTGAGGCCCGCAACCACAGCTGGTTTAAACTGTATTACATTTACATGGGACTACACTAGCGCTCCACAATGGACCACAAAAACAGCTGATATTTTGAGACTCCAAATTTAACATTGGATGGGAAATCTATTTGTATTTAAAATCAATGCTTTAACCAAGAAAATTAACATGCGGTTATCTGACCTATGTAACTCACAAACAACATTATCCACAAAGTTAAATTAATAGGTTACCAACAGCATTATATGCTTTATTCAACGTTCAATCAACAAGAAACAGAACACCAGTAGTCTACTACGAGCGGTAAAACCCGCCCTGTGTGCAAGGACTCATTTGTTCCCATTTATACTTGGGCGGCGACGGCAGTTTGCCGTCGTGAAGTAATGCCGGGCAGCGGCTACACATCGACCGCCAACGGCAAAATTGGCCTCACCACCCTGTGTGTAAGCATTCTATCTGTAGTCATTGGTGTAAGTAAGCTCCCATATAACTCAATGCGTCACTACTGGAATGGCGGCGACGGCAGTTTGCCGTCGTGAAGTAGTGGCGGGCAGCGGCTACACATCGACCGCCGACGGCAAAATTGGCCTCACCACCCTGTGTGTAAGTAAGCTCCCATATAACTCAATGCACCACTACTGGAATGGCGGCGACGGCAGTTTGCTGTCGTGAAGTAGTGGCGGGCAGCGGCTACACATCGACCACCGACGTCCAAATTGGCCTCATCGCCCTTGTGTAAGCTTCCATATAACACAATGCGTCACTACTGGAATGGCGGCGACGGCAGTTTGCCGTCGTGAAGTAGTGGCGGGCAGCGGCTACACATCGACCCCCGACGTCCAAATTGGCCTCATCGCCCTTGTGTAAGCTTCCATATAACACAATGCGTCACTACTGGAATGGCGGCGACGGCAGTTTGCTGTCGTGAAGTAGTGGCGGGCAGCGGCTACACATCGACCGTCGACGTCCAAATTGGCCTAATCGCCCTTGTGTAAGCTTCCATATAATTCAATGCGTCACTACTGGAATGGCGGCGACGGCAGTTTGCCGTCGTGAAGTAGTGGCGGGCAGCGGCTACACATCGACCGCCGACGGCAAAATTGGCCTCTCCACCCTGTGTGTAAGTAAGCTCCCATATAACTCAATGCACCACTACTGGAATGGCGGCGACGGCAGTTTGCTGTCGTGAAGTAGTGGCGGGCAGCGGCTACACATCGACCGCCGACGTCCATATTGGCCTCATCGCCCTTGTGTATAATATAACTCAATGCGTCACTACTGGAATGGCGGCGACGGCAATTTTGACTCGACGGCGAAAACCATCCTGTGTGTAACCGGCCTCCACGGCCGTGGTTGTACAGTTGTAGGGCGTAGGTCTGATAACAATTAATTTGACAACACGGCGGTACAGCGCTCTTCCTAAACCAAACAGCCAAAATGAGGACTCCCGGCGGTTGCCTTTTCGCCTATCCCGCTGATACTCTGGTTAATCTATATACTCTGTGAAATGTTATTTTAATGTTGATATGGAATATTTATGTTTTAATCGTATTGTTTTGAAAGGTACGACTTTCAAAAAATAATCAATATATTAATAAATCCTACATTAACAATTACTGTACATCAATTCTTCGCAATCCATATTACCTGCTCTTGACGTTTTATAACTTATAATCAGAATAATATTTTAATTAAAGATGTTTGAACACTATAAAACTGTTATTAGTTACATTGTTTTTGAATAGTTTAAATAATCCAATTATTTTGTTAAATTTAAATGTATTTGTTTTATTAGTACACTATATATTTGGCATAGATTAGTTTTCAACACTAAATATAACCTTCATACCTGGGATTTTGTATAATAAGTACCAAATAGCTGTGCAGTGCTGGAGCGTTATGTTAATTTTGTATCACTATACTTGTGTAATATTGTTGCTGCAACTAATAGGCCTACTGTAAACTACCATTTCTGATACAATCTCTTTTTTTACGTTTTTGTAGCCTAGGCCTTCCGTCTAGCTCTATATAAAGAGCAATATATGTTTTAAATGAGCCTGAGAAGTTTAGTTGGATACACACCTCCCAGACAGCCTTAATTATAAAATGACAATGTCAATAAATTCTAAGTCCTAGAGGTTAAAAATATGTGTAGAATTATATATAGCCTACAGGCTTGAGCAAAAGTCTGGAATATATTTATTAATTTCGAAACCATTGAAAGAAATGTAATGAAACTTATCAGTTATGTACATGTCCCTATACTTAACATTTAGATATATTTTACTTGTTTTTCGCATACCCTGGTGATGGCCCATGAAGAAGGTCTTAAAAAATTTTAATGTAAGCCTGCCTCGAGTTATACTTCATTTTAAAGGTCTTTCTTTGTAAAACACAAGAGTGCAAACCTGAGGATGACCCATTCCCAAAATAGGCTACAGTGATTCAAATAATTTAATGTCACATCACAATTTTTTCTCAGTTATACGGCGATTTATTTAACAGTTTCTGGTCCCTGTTGCTGATTATGTTGTTGATTGTTAACAATCGCAACAAACGACTGCGTTATAAAAATAGCTATGATATTCAACTAAGATAAAAATAAGAAAAGTTTATTAAAACACTTTTGACAGTAGGTTTACCTAAAATAGTTTAAGAATATTATTATAGTAATTTGTTACTTATTTTTGTGACATTTAATTTCTCATATTGTTAGATAAATTATAGCTCTACGCAGCAATAGATAATAACTATCTTACCTTATTATATGACCTTATTATATAAGGAGTAGTATTAGTTCTATGTCATTAAATTGTTTAAGAAACTATATTTTTTGACTGGGTCATCCTTTTGACGTCACGTTTGCACTTTTGTGTTTTACAAACAAAGACCTTAAAAATGAGGTATAACTCGAGGTAGGCTTACATTTAACATTTTTAATACTTCCTTGTTGGGCCATTCCCTGGATAGGCAAAAAACAAGTAAAATATGTCTAAATGTTTGGTATAGGGACATGTACATAACTGAAAAGTTTCATTACAATTCTTTCAATGGTTTTTAAGTTAATAAATATATTCCAAACTTTTGCCCAACCCTGTAGTTGAAGAAACGACACATTTGCATAGGGTATGTAGGCCAACACAGGAGGATTAAGGAACCAACAACATCGGTTATCTACTACTCACAATTCTTCAGAAACAATGTGTATGGGTCACCAGTCCACCCACACACGTACGGTGGTGTTTACCCTTCCGTCTACCCACCCATACGTGTGCAGTTGTATAGACCCAACTACACACGGACCCCTTAATCATTTAGATATTAAACCACTAACCCAACCACTCCCTCCCCTTTAGTCCTAGCTCTAATAGGGGAACCGAGCCTCAGGTATAGGGCGGGTCGCAGGTGGCGGATGGCGAACGCTCCATCAGATATGGTGGACAGCTGCGAATAAGGGGTAAACCGAATAAGCAGTCCCGGACCGAGGCGGCATCACCAGAGGGCGTGGGAGGGTGGTCTGTGGCAGGGTCACACTCAGCAAATCCACATGAGCCCGATGATAGTGCTGTGTCATGGCAGGAAGTGCCGCCATTAAATAAGCACTGCCCGTACTGCCTTGTACGACAGGGTTTGGGTATCCAAAGGCTAGGAGAAGGATAATCCGATGTAACACCGAGGTCAGGTTAGGATCTTGGAGCTGCAGTGGCAGCCACTAACCTAGGAGAAGGTGACTCCGAAATCAAAACCCTGGTCCCCCAGGTTGGGGGTTGGGCGTTGGGCCGACAACCCTACCCTGGAAAAATCATATGTTCAGCAACGCCAACAAAATGCCTCGGACCATGATGGAACACCTGGGAAACGACCCCTGCTCAGAAATAAGGACTTGAGACTTGGAACTTGGAATGTAAGGACCATGGCTGTGCCTGGAAAAATAAATATTTTTAATGAAGAGCTAAAAGAATATAACATTGATATAGCAGCCTTACAAGAGACAAAGTGGCCATTTTGTGGCAAACTTAATACAGAAAGTTACCAAATAACACATAGCGGCTGTGACGATGGCAGACACTACGCAGGCGTAGGTTTCGCCATAAGAAGACAGTTACTAGAATCTGTGACATGTTATAAAGCTATAAATGAAAGAATTTGTTACCTTAGGTTAAGAGGAAAATTTAATAATTTATCTGTGATTAGTTACTATGCGCCAACGGAAGAAAGCAATGATGAAGATACAGACATTTTTTATACACAATTAGAAGAATTAGTTACCGATATTTCAGATTATGATACGCTTATAATGTTAGGAGATGCAAATGCCAAAATAGGTAGAGAAGATATATGGAGAAGTGTAGCTGGAAAAGAAAGCTTACATGAAGAAAGTAATGAAAATGGTGAAAGGTTGCTAAGTTTTGCTTGCTCCACAGACTTATTCATAGCAAGTACTAAATTTCCTAGAAAAAATATATACAAACAGACCTGGGTATCACCTGATGGACACACGGTAAACCAAATAGACCATGCCCTAGTAGATAAGAGACATCTGAGCTCAGTGACCCAGGTAAGAAGCCTAAGGGGAGCAGAATGTGGCACTGATCACTATTTAGTCTTAATAAAAATAAGACAAAGATTAAAAATAGAAAAGAGAAAAAAAGAATAAAGCTAAAGAAAGGATATTGTTTGAACCAAACAAGATAAATGAATACCAAATCGAACTGAAGAATAGGTTTTCTGTATTATCACAAGACGCCGGAGAGGATGTAGAAAGAGTATGGGAAACCATTAAGAAAGGGGTCAAAGAATCAGCTGAAACAGTCTTTGAAAAAAGTAAGATTATTAAAAAAACCATGGTTTAATGAAGAGTGCCAAAAACTTGTTCAAGAAAGAAGACAAACGAAAAAGAAAACTCTCGCAGATAACACGGCGGAGTCAAAGGCAAGATACCAACTCCTAAATAGAGAAGTAAACAAAACACTAAGAAGAGAAAAAAGAAAGTATATAAACAACACTCTATTACGAGCAGAGCAGGACTGCAACCAAAATAACTCTAAAGACTTCTACAGAAGAATTAGGTTTTTCCAAAAAGGTTTTAAACCAAATGTAATATGAGGGAGACAAAGGTAGTTGGACATTTGCCATCATTACGTGAAAAGTAACAATCACGACGTTTCGATTTGGTAAAACCCAAACCTTTTTCAAGTGCTAAAAACTAAATTACATCTACACAAACATGTTATAAAACTACGTTCTTAAACTAATAAACTTATCTACTTTAATAATTATCTACATTTTAACCTAGATCCTAGAATGGGGTACAACAAAATTAACTTCTACCAAATATAAAAAAAATATATTAACCATTAGTGCATAGCGTCCCAAAAAAAGGACGTAGGGTAAAACAATAATATGAGAGGGAAATTCTTTATTTCTATGGTTTGTGTTGGCATCACTGCATCCAGCAGGAGGTAGTGGTGGGAGAAAGCACATGGTTCACTTCTAACAACATAACCTCTACACTACAGATGACAAAATGTCCAGTAACAATTTTCGTGTCACGCATGAGGGGTAAGTTATTTATATTATGATTTTCTATGTAGTTATAATTATGTTCAATGCTATTTTTATGTTTACTAACTATATGTAGAGTGAATAAAAGTCAGTTTTCAGTAGTTTTGAAAGACACTCCTATGTTTATTTACTGGTTTTCTTTATGAGTCCTATAAAAAGGACACTATGCACCCAGACTTCAAATGGCCAATAATACGTGTTAGGCTATAAACTATTTATTTCTTGTTTAGTTTGTCCATACTCAGTTAGCCTATCAGTATTACATTATATTCTTTTAATTGTTATGTATTTATAAATACATACCAACCTATCTTTAACCTAACCTAACCTAACCTAAGTAAGTGATATGTATTTATAAATACATACCAATCAAGACATTACCCTTATGCAATAGCTATAACATAAGGCTAATTTTCATTATTGGTTGTGTTGGCCTAGCAATAGCATTATTTTTAACAGTGTACATTTATTATTGCAGTTTATCCGTCGCTGACATTCTGTCGGAGCTCGAGGCCACTAATGATGATCAAGAACGTCTCATATTCGTCATCCCACCCATCGACGGAGTTGACACGGATGTAGACAGTGACCTCTAAGATGACGATCATGAAGGCAATCTCAACCATCTTGGTCGAAATATACTTTCAAGCATCTGTGAAGTTCAGACAGCCTGCAAAGATGACAAAGACATAGGGTTGGAGGAACACAAGTCTCAGATAAGTAGCCCATCAACTTCTTCTCTAATATTACCAAGTACTTCTTCAGGTTGTAGGGCATCAAAGCAACCTCAACGTAAAGTTAAAACTAATAAAACATTCACTGTTATGAGCGATTCAGATGACGAAGATGAACCATCTTTGCCAAAAATATCAAAACCAACAAAAAAGAGTAAAGATAAACCAAAAAATAAAACAGCCAAACAATTAGTGGCCGAGCTCAAAATGGCCCGTATAAATCAATGGAAGGCCGACGAGCCTAGTTTTTCTCAAAACATACAATGTGACCCAATACCCTGTTCTGATGAGGCTATGGAATGTCAAACTCCTTTAGAGTTTTTTTCACTATTTTTGTCTGATGACATGTTAAATTTAATTGTTGATCAAAGCAATTTGTACGCACTGCAGAAAAATGTTGACTTAAATTTAACAAAAGAAGAATTACTAGTTGTTTTTGGAGGTTTGCTTATGTCAGGATATGCAAAATATCCTAACAAGAGGATGTATTGGTCACGCGAAGATGATGTACCAAAGTTGCTATCAGAAAGCATGCGTTGTAACAGATTCGAACAAATCCTTCGTTTTCTCCATTTCAATGATAACACTGCTTTGGATCCAAATGATAGGCTTTATAAATTGAAGCCTATAATTGACGCTCTAAACAAATCGTTTACTCACCATGGAGGACTCGATGAAAAACTGTCTGTTGATGAAAGCATGATTCCATACTATGGAAAACACTATGCCAAGCAGTACATAAGAGGAAAACCTATACGTTTTGGTTTTAAAAATTGGGCAATATGTTCATCCAGTGGTTATATTTATGCATTTGAAATTTATACTGGAAAAGATCCATCCCGGGTAGCTAAATTTGGACTTGGAGGCGATGTAGTGACCCGATTGCTCGAAAAAGCTGAAGTGCCCAGTGACAGTGGTCACAAAATATTCATTGACAATTTTTTCACCTCAGTTCCTCTCATAAAGTACCTGGCAAAAGAAAAATATTGCACAACCGGAACTGTGAGAGCAGACAGAACCGAACAATGTTCTTTGTTAAATCCAAGTGATTTGAAGTCCAAAGGGAGAGGGTCGTATGATTAGAATATCAATCTTGCTCTAAATCTTTTGAAGAAGCATGGAAAGCCATCAAGTCAAGGCAAAATAAAGCTAAATCCCATGCAAGACATTCGATTTGACAACCAGGGTCATTGGCCTACGCAGTACGAGAAACAACGGAGATGTGGACTCTGCAAGAAAAAGGCATCGTTTGTGTGTTCAAAATGTGATATTGGGCTACATCCGAAGTGTTTCGAGGGATACCATTCACAGTAAATGAGTTATCCAAACTGGTTCGGTCCAAACAACATTTGAACAATTCTTTTTTGGCATTTTTAAGTTTTGTAAATCTGTATTTTACATTGTAAATTTTAAATTTTGACTTCATACAATTGAAATTGTTTTAATAAAGTATATTTTTATGTCAACGCTTGTTTTGTTTCCTTGTCCACCAAGTAAATATAACACTGAAATAAATAACATCAGGACGACTGAATACGCCAATGAAAAAGATGTCTCCATGCATAGTGTCCTAAAAATAGGACGCCCTTTTTTTGAAAATCTGTGATGGTAAAAAATTTTTTAATAATATTTTCATTGTTAAACAATTGTAACTAAATAGTTTTTAGAAGAAAAATTAAAATTTTTGACGAAAAAATCTTTATGCACTAATGGGTTAACAGGGTTAAATTAATATAGCCAATTAGGCGCTATCAAGGTCACGATATCAATGTAATAGGTGTGAAAAATCGGAATGGAATAGTAACATGTGAGCCAACTGAAATTTTAAAAACTTGGAAAGAATACTTTTGTGAACTATTGAACTGCAATGAAGATGAAGCAAGGAATATTGAAGATGAAGTTTTGGCAGAGGAGGAAGAAGATCAAGGAATCGAAGAAATTCCTTGTGTTGAGCCCACAATACAAGAAATAAAGGATGTTTTAAAAACATTCAAAAATGGCAAAGCTCCTGGTGAAAGATGCGATCCCAATAGAATTAATAAAGAATGGAACCGAAGAACTTTTCATACATCTACACAAACTGATTCTACAAGTATGGAAAAGCGAGAAAATGCCAAAAGAGTGGACTGAAGCAGTAATAGTCCCACTGCACAAAAAAGGGGACAAACTATAATGCAAAAATTATAGAGGTATATCCCTTATAAATACAACATACAAAATACTATCTAAACTTGTCTTAAACAGACTCAAATGCCATGTAGAAGAAATATTAGGAGACCACCAAGCAGGTTTTATGAAAGGGAGATCAACAACAGACCAAATATTTATTCTAAAACAAATAACCTCAAAGTATTGGGAATACAACAAAGATATATATGTAATGTTTGTCGATTTTAGCAAAGCCTACGACTCAATAAACAGACATAAACTGTGGAAGATGATGAATTGTATGGATTACCTAATAAAATAATTCAGTTGGCAAAAATGTGTTTAAACGAATCCAAAGGGAAAGTAAAAATAGGGAAAGAATACACAGATACATTTAATATAAATACTGGAGTGAGACAAGGTGATGGTCTATCTCCATTATTATTCAACATAGCACTAGAAGAAGCTCTCAAGAAAACAAGAAATAGCGAAGGAGGGGCAAGACTTACTGATAAAATAAACCTTCTAGCATTCGCAGACGATGTAGCCATTATAGCTGAAAACAAAAATAATCTTAAAGTGCTAACAGAAGTACTAATTGAAGAAGCAAGAAAAGTGGGTTTACAAATAAATGAAAACAAAACCAACTACATGAAAATAAGTAGGCAAGATGATGAGGAAGACCACTTAGAAGTAATAAACTATAGGTTCCAGAAAACTAGTATTTTTAAGTATCTGGGAGTGATGTTCACAAACAATAATAGAGAAGAAATAGAAATTCAGAGCAGACTCACAGCAGCAGAAAGATCATACTAAAGTTTAATAAAATTATTCAGAAGCAAACTGCTATAAAAAAACACTAAAATAAGAATGTATAAAACT
Organism: Stictocephala bisonia; assembly: GCA_035578905.1. NCBI lineage: Eukaryota > Metazoa > Arthropoda > Insecta > Hemiptera > Membracidae > Stictocephala > Stictocephala bisonia. The sequence continues at coordinate 180,444 of JAQJVL010000969.1, read as the reverse complement.
ACAGTGCAACCTGAATTGCTATACGGGTCAGAAACTTGGTCTTTTACCAAAAAATCCCAGAAACGCCTTATTACGTTTGAAAATAAAATTTTGAGAAGAATTTTTGGACCAGTAAAAGAAGGAAATGTATGGAGGATAAGGAAAAATAGAGAGTTAAAGGAATTATATGGTGAACCAGATATTGTGGGAATAGTTAAGAGTAGGAGGTTGAGATGGCTGGGCCATATTAACCGTAGAAGTGAGAGAGAGATGGTAAAGATGGTACTCAGAGGTACACCAGAAGGAAGGAGACCATTAGGAAGACCAAGGATGCGATGGGTTGATGAGGTGACGAAGGACCTGAGAAGGATGGGAGCAGATTTGGAGCTGGCAGAGGATAGAAGAGCTTGGAGGCACATGGTTGGCGAGGCCAAAAACCACCTAGGTTTCCAATGGCCACAGGAGTACGAGTAAGTAAGTAACCCAACCATACATATACGGTGATGTTCACCCCCCCCTACAGGTATAAGATATGACCCACCCACCCACCCATGCACGTACAGTGGTATTGACCCACCCAACCACCCATGCACGTATAACGTATGACCCACCCGCCCACCCATGCACGTACGGTGGTACTGACCCACCCAACCACCCATGCACGTATAACGTATGACCCACCCGGCCACTCATGCACGTACGGTGGTATTGACCCACCCATGCACGTATAACGTATGACCCACCCGGCCACCCATGCACGTACGGTGGTATTGACCCACCCAACCACCCATGCACGTATAACGTATGACCCACCCGGCCACTCATGCACGTACGGTGGTATTGACCCACCCAACCACCCATGCACGTATAGGGTATGACCCACCCGCCCACTTATGCACGAACGGTGGTATTGAATGTATATTTTGAAAACTGGCATCAAAATATTTTCTATTGACTAATTTTTATTTTTGTTAGTCATATAAAGTGAATTGTACAGACATTTTTTTCAATATTAGTATAGTTATTAAGCTACTAAGTCAGCACAACAAAGGTTGACGGTGTTATGCAATTGTGTAATAATTAATTGTAAAAAGAAGATATTTGATTTTCAATTTGAGCTTATTTATAACATTAGTAACAAAAATCAATATAATCAACATCTAACAACAAATCTAATCAACAGAACCGCCATTAGGTGGGCAGGGGAAGGGTCCAACACCGAGTTTGGGAACAAGACTGCGGTGAAGATAAGACAGTTTTGACAGCGCCATCCGATAAACGGCCATCGGTAAGGGGGGTGTTAATTGTTCGGGAGGTGAGGGTGGCTACCCCCTAATAGCTCTTGATTTACGCTGCGTTGCATTGGAACACGCCTGCCCCCAGTGGAAACAATAAAGCGCTAAGTAAACATAAACCCTTGGTTTTGAATGAGTTCTAACGAGTCACGTTTATTTGAATGCTAGGATTAAATACAGTAATATGTACCATGTGCTAATCTAACATACACTAGAGCTCAATGTATCCACGTTTTGAAATATCTACATTTTAAATAATAATAATGCCTTATTGTACGAGTTTCTTTTGTATTAAAAAGGCGATCTTAGGGCTAATAAGTACTCTCTTTAAAAGTTAAAGTTAATTTTTAAACAGTTATTTTTTTACAATGTCATAATACAAATTTCAGACGTATTAATTCAAAAACTGTCAGCGTTAATAATAATGTGACGCTTCATGGTATTTTCATCAATGCAAAAATAATTGTTACAAAGTTATGAAATATTATTATAAATAATAACAAAAAACTTGCAGATAGTTAAACACAGACGTAACAGAAAAATGTATAAAACATATATGATAACTATAAACCAGCTCTCGTACAAAACTCAAGAGGAATATGTGATATGTACCTTGTCGTGTATGTTCATAAAGAAACGCCCGAGTATTTGGACCTATTTTGTTGAAAAACGTTGAATTTTTCACTTCGATTGCAGTTTTCTCTTCCCTCTTTAATTCTATTGAAATACAAACATTTGTGGTCTATTATCTATTATATATATATATAAAATATTAATATATTGCATTTTGTACATTCATTTGCTGACTTTGTGTAAGTGTAAACATTTAGTCCTTTCAACTGGATTATATTAGCAAAAGTACAATTATTTAAAATGTTATACAGTAGCTGTTATGTTCTCTATGTCATTTGTTTTAATATTTCTTTTAGATAGAATTATTTGTGCGAGAGGGCCTAGCGGCCCAACAATCGCTCTTTCATAGAAGTTATTTAAATGACTGCAAACGTCTTTGGGAGTGATGCCGTAGGGTACTATAACAGTGCCGACCAGACAGGCTCAGCAGCGCGTGATTCCGGAAGGCTGAGAACATTCCCAAGCCCATCAGTGCATATACCTACTGGAAAACAACAAGCATCTTGAACAAAAACAAACAAGAATATTTTGTTAATCCAGCCAAGTCTTCTAAAAGAATTTAAATTAAATTGATTTTTAAATAACTCGTATTTACCTTTTATGTTAATTTATATTTTTCGTGTATTTAGATTAGAGATAAATCTCCTAAATTGATTAAGTTTTACTATAATTTTAAGGTACGGCACAACAGCTTCAAACAAAAATTAAAAAATATTGGAAACTGCAGGACGGGAATTGTTCCCATCTTATTAAATGGAGTCGCGCGTACTTGTCCTGCACTACCTACCAGCACTGACACGGACAGAATGGTCAGAGAGAAATTACATCCAGCCTTGCTTGATGCTTTAAGGATGATTACGTATATGACGGACAGGTCTGTGGGCAGCCCACCAGCAGCTTCAAGCACGAACCAGCAGTAAATCTGGATATTAATACCAAGTCGTTCAAGTTCGGCCGCATTCGTTCATTTATATACACAACTCAGCCATTGTGTTCATCAGGCTGTTCATCACACCATTTTGGCTCATGTCACTGTCGCTTGTATTATGTTACAGCCTGTAAAAAGTATATAATACTTATCCCGGCTTGGCACAAAGGTTCTAAATATTCTAGAAGACCTTTTCACACAGATTACATGTACTGTGATATTGACCCACCCACCCATACACGTACAGTGATATTGACCCACCCACCCATACACGTACAGTAATATTGACCCACCCGCCCACCCATACACGTACAGGGGTACTACAGCAATCACGTGACTGAGATGTGCGCGCAGTCAGAAATTTTGCTTGAAAATGCTGGATAAGTCCGTGGCGACTTATGGTTGCAGGAAGGTGCTGTGCAGTGCAGCACAAGTGCGTAAGAACCTTTACACACGACTGTGAACTTGCAAAGTTAATGGTAATTTCAGTATTACTGTAATGACACTGAAAATAGCTATAACTATATCGAGTGCAGCACATAGCAACGTATACTGATAAATTATCGGACGAATCTCATTAGGGGTGTTCGTTCGGGCCCAGTTTAGCTCTCTTAGGAATTTTGTTCTAGACTTTATCGCAACTGCCGCTAAGAGTAGTAAATATCCTGACTCACTAATGAACAAGCAAAGTATTCCCCTCCTCTCTCCTCCTCATAGCCCACGCCTGCTCCGCCCCGCAAATTTGACAGATGGGCATAACTCCCACATTTATAGTAAACTTTATCAATGAATTATAAATATATATATATTATTAATTTACTTTTTAGCCAAAGATGACTGTACAAATTTCAACTCAAAATTTGAACAAATATCAATAATAGAAAAATAATTGGTTACACTTAATATATATATATATATATATATATATATATATATATATATATATATATATATATATATTCTAGAATCTATACTAAGTTGATTAGTATATTTTGTCCACTATATTCTCAAAATGTTTATAAATTATTTCACACGGTTTGTTAATGAGTTATGCACCAATAAGGCCGAGGTAGTCACTTTGGGTAGTCATATCTCCATAAGGAAGTTTTTAGAATTATTTCCCGTAACACATTTACTACTTAAATGGATAACAACAATTTTATTCAAAGCATTTTTTTTAAACAATTTTTTCGATCGAACACCCTGAAATAAAAATCTGAACGGACAGTTGTCAAAGTGTTGTTTTGTAATCCTTCTCAGTTGAATTTACAATTAATTTATATCTACCACTTAAACACAGTCATTGCCATTTTAATATACAACTTGATGATGTACATCTTGATTATATTTCATAACCACTATAGTAACTTACCATACGGCCTTTGTGCGTTTGACCAATACTTATTGATAAATCAATAATCTTGCTCAGTCAATATTTCTAACGTTTTTAAATAACCATTCTAAAATTAGGACTTTAATACCTAAACGTTAAATTTTAAGCATTAAAGTTTACTCTGTGTCTTTTAGACTCGGTAAAGTAATTCAATACTTTACAATACACTAGTAAAACCAGCTGATCGATCATGATGAAGATATATTATCGTGGAATACAGTAGGCAGCGTTGGACGACACCGAGGCGATGACCTTTGGAGAATGCTCACGAGATGCAGTGTAGTGCCACAGTCCCAGTTACGGAGTCAGATGGATGGACGGGGAACTGAGGAACAGGTAGGGCGAGTCACCTTGCACGGCATTGGCTATATAACTACATGATCGTGAAAGTGGGCAAACCGGCAGTGTATGAGTAGCATCTATTGACGGGTGGTCAGGTAACTGAAGAACAGTTAGAGCAAGTCACACTGCGCGGCATTGACTGGCTACATGATCGTGAAAGTCGGCTTACCAAAATTGTATAGGCAGCATTTATATTGACGGATGGTCAGGGAACTGAAGAACAAGTAGAGCGAGTAACCTTGTGGGGCATTGACTGGCTAAATGATCGTGAAAGTGGGCTTACCAAAATTGTATAGGCAGCATATATTGACGGATGGTCAGGGAACTGAAGAACAAGTAGAGCGAGTAACCTTGTGGGGCATTGACTGGCTAAATGATCGTGAAAGTGGGCTTACCAAAATTGCTTACCAGAATTGTATAGGCAGCATATATTGACGGATGGTCAGGGAACTGAGGAACAGGTAGAGCGAGTCACCTTGCGCGGCGTTGACTTGCTAAATGATCGTGAAAGTAGGCTTACCAGAATTGTATAGGCAGCATATATTTACGGATGGTCAGGGAACTAAGGAACAAGTAGAGCGAGTAACCTTGCGCGGCATTGACTGGCTACATGATCGTGAAAGTGGACTTACCAGAATTGTATAGGCAGCATATATTCACGGATGGTCAGGGAACTGAGGAACAGGTAGAGCGAGTAACCTTGCGCGGCATTGACTGGCTACATGATAGTGAAAGTGGACTTACCAGAATTGTATAGGCAGCATATATTGACGGATGTACGGGCAACTAAAGAGCAGATAGGACGAGTAAACATGCGCGGTATTGGCTGGTTACGTATCCTTCAAGTGGAGAAACCTAAATTCTATTGGCAGCATCTATTGACGGATGGACATTTTCTGCTTACATCTCATTACATTAAATATATATAATTATACTCGTACAGGTGGCTATTCAAGGTCTGATTATAAACTCAAAATGTTTATTAACGGGCATTTATTTACATGTCTGAAGCATCTCTCTATCTGATGTAGCAAGGAACGTCTAGTAAAAAATGTTATTGACATCATTACTGGTTTATTAGATAAAGATTCCTGTAGAGATGTTAGAAGTCAGGGAAATGTTTGTGATGAATATTCGCCAATGTCAAAGGATCTGGAGAAGTGGTAACCCAATGACCTGAAAATCCAGGGATTGCTAAGTTTAGCATATCAAAAGTTGTAAGTAACTAATCGAATAATTGCACAAACTGATATTTGCTAATTAATACACTCTACACATCACGCACTTGTCAGTTTTTCAATACAATCGATAGATACAATTTAAGAAAATAACGATTGGCTATAGTAAAAGGCCCAATTAACACAAAATATTACTTATACCAAGACATGCTTATTTGAAGATATTTACATTTGCAAATTACAAAATCTGAGTGACGAGGTGACGTAAACCAAGCCGATCAGACGGGAGTGTACAGACATTTCAGATAACGGCCAGCATCATTATTTTAAGTTCTGATTCCGATGATATGTAACAAAAATATACAGGAACAATCCAACTTCGACTATCACATATTTTAGAGTATTGTTTGTCAGGTCAATACAAGCAAATAATTCTATATAACATTGTGTCTTTTCTCTATTCTTTTTCTGTCTGTATGTCTTTATGTGTTGTTTTACAAAGATTTGAATATTTCAAAAACCTTTGACATACAATACTGAATTTTCATATGACAAACTTATTTTTTGTGATTGAAATCATTGTCATCTGAGTACTTTTTACTGACGTGACAATGCTTTCAGTCACAAAAAGTAAGATTCCTCTGTTATTTATCACCCAAACTTTTAACTTTGAAATTTTTACAAAGCCGCCATTTTGAAACTGATAATCTCAGACAAGCAAACCTTTTACATGAAATTCGTTTTTTAATAACAACGTTTAAACCAAAAATCAGGATTTTATGCCAAACAATTTTTGATACGTTCAAATTTTTGTAAAAAACCACATACAGACACAAAGACAAAAAACGAATCGAGAAAAGACACAGTATGGTATTATTTCTTGTATTGATCTAACAAAACATGTCTAAAAAATATGTGACAGTCGAAGCTGGACACCCTGTAGAATTAAAATTGCATATAATAAAAGAAAATTATGAATTTTTAGACATCTCTGTGTGCACCATAAAATCTTCAACAACTCTTATAACAGCTAGACTTGAGGAACTGTGGTAACAGGAAACGGTAACTCATCGACCTTGTAAATACGCCACGAGGTTGGTGGAGAACTACGGAACTGACATTCATTCCCATGATTCACCTTAGTGTGACCTAACGAGGAATGCTGACGGATACCTGTGCGACAGCCATGATGTATCCAGCTCAGCAAACCTTGCCTGGGAGTCATACATGTATGCAATACTACTGTATATCATTAATACAGCCAAGAGACTTAAGCTACTTGGACGTACATTTCTATTTTGCAATGATTCTAAAAAGACAGTTCTTATAAATATCCAGTTAGAGATTCCAAGAAAATACTTTATAAGGTGTTGCAAATTATTTTCAATTGAATTGGCCCCAGTATGAGCATCTGCTAGTCGCAAAAGCTAAGTCGACAAATAGAAAATTGTTCAAAGATTTTGTTAACTACAAATTAAGATTCCAATAAATATTCTTATTTATAATAGGTGAAGCAGTTTTTTGTCAACGCAACTCCTCCTTTATTTCTTAACCAATTTAAACGGTTAAGGTGTCAAAAAAAATTGCCTCTGTTCGTAGTTGTGCAAGAAGGTTCGAATGTTTCACTCTGAAGGGCACGCAGGGTGTCCAGTAATCCTCCTTAAACAAATTCCCTGACTTTTCCCTGACCAACCCGTGATTTCATACAAAATTTCCCTGACCACAAATCGACATAGTTACATATACGTCTATTTAACTTAGTAGTAATATTATGTACTACCTACCATGTACATACATTATGTTATTTATTTACAGTCAATTACAATTATTAATAACCAAAATATATTTTTATTGATAACCGTAATAATTAAATTCAAAACTACAACCGACAATAATTATTCTTTTTAAACTACTTTATAAAAGTAGAGTTAGAATTTAAAAAATATTTATAATTAGACTTGAGTAAAATACAAACGTACCTTTTGTTCTATTGTTATGACAATTTTCAATGCCTTAAAAAACGGCGCTAAATTATAATTTCCTCAAAACCAGCATACATTTTAGGTTTATGACTTATTTAACAAGTATTAATCAGAACATTATTTCAGTAAGTTTTGAACTTTTAGCGATATTAAACTAGTTGTATGAGGTCGAACAAGCATAAGCACAGGAATTAAGTAGCTTTTTCGTAATTTAGAATATTAAATGGCATGTAAAATTAACATTTAGAACTGAACAAAGTAAAGGATTTTTTGTAGCGCACCCAAGTATATAGTGACTATTACAAATCACAACAGACTGGTGTTCTTGTTAAGATTTTCCAGGTTTTGTTTCAAATTCCCTGATTTTTCCCTGACTTTTCCAGGTCATTTAAAATTCCCTGACTTTTCCAGGTTTTTCCCTATTTTCCCTGTTGCTGGACACCCTGGGCACGGGAAGTCCTCAAAGTTCGTTTTTCGACCATGAGAAAAACATGGAGATTGAGTTATATGAATAGAAAAGTAACAGCTGTTCAAATGTAAATATTGATTTGCAAAAAGTGTTAACACATTTTCAAATGGTGTCTGTTGGCACGTGTAGCATGCAGGGGTTTCCCCTATTTTTAATTGGATTGATGTTTTATTCCTATAATAGAAGATTTTATTAATATGACTAAAATACAAAGATTTACAATATAGTAAATAAAGCGAGGCATGAGTACAGTAGGCCTATTTCAAAATACGTCGTCCAGGGTTACATGTGCAAAGAGCAATTACGTAGTGTAGGCAAGAATAGCAACGTTGTAGACACGTTGAAAGAGAGCGAACGCAATTTATGACATATTGACAGGTATCATCATCATAAGTCTCCGGACACCTTGAATTTAGCAAAAATATACATGTTAAAAGATTGCCTCAAAACGTTAATTTAACTACTGTACTTTAATTATCATGTCGCGTCCAAGATGAGGTAGGTTATTACACAAACAATTTTATGAAGTAAACAACTCGCCTAGAGTTGAAATATTGTTAGGTGTTAAATAAGATTTTCAATCTTGTCAATTTGCAATGTACAGCTTCTCTCAGTAAGAAAACAAGCGGGTTGATTACATATTTGACTTGAGTGGTGGATATCGCTGATTGGATTGACAGCCTGGGCTTCTCGCGAAACGTGCTGCAACTCTTGTCGATACACTTCAGAGGCGACAAGACCACTGAAATCGATTAACTAACATGGTATATGGCGTACAAGATATTATTGATATTGACTATTATTTATATGTTTGTTTAAATTGTAAAAAGATAATAATAACCTACTTTACACCACAGTTCAATCAAAAGCACTTGTCAAATCAGTCTATGAGTGGCTATGTGTTACAATCGACATGTTTTATATCAGTAACTAAACTAGACGCCTTGAAATATCTCAAAAGAACTTGTTAATTAAAAAATTAATATATTTAATGCATTTCCGAGTCAGATCATAAATTAAGACGGAAATACAAAATCTTTAAAAAGCATTTGAGGAAGGCAACGTAGTGCCTACCTTAATTGAATGAGGTGGAGCAGTTTAAACCTACGTCTATATTCCATAATATTTTTCAAATATACTTTCTATGTGTTTCTGTTTTTAAAAAACACTTGCGTTAAACTTTATTTAAAAATATATCGTGCGGCGACACACACGTTAAGACATAATAAAATTGTACTTGCCCATTCCCTATGCCGAATAGGAGTCCCTGAGCCTTATATAACAATATTTGATATTTTACAATTTACACCAGCGGTCATTACTCGAAATTGTTAATTCTGTACTGCCTAGGCAGTTATAAAAAACACGTTAGTGACAAAACACATGTTTACGTGTGTTATAGCATGCATGTTTACATTGTTTTGCAATATAAATGTAATGATAGTAAGATTAACTCGTTCAGGGAAAACTACTTACAAAATTGCAAACAACTGAACTTCACTTAACCGCATGTTATCACCGGTTATGTGAGACAAAGTAAATTATTTAAAACATTAAATTGAATAAAATGTTTTATTTAGGGAAGTGATAATTTGGGTTTTCATTGGAGAACTGATTTTAACTTTTCAAGAGATTTCAACAGAAAAATTAGAAGTTTACAAAAGATTCTAATTTACTGACCTGCAAGCAAACCTTTTTAAAAATGGGTATAACTACCACAATAAATCGAATAACATAAAATCCCCTTCAGTTGATACTGTCTTGAAACCGAACGACATTTCTTAAACAAAGCATTCACCTACATGTAGTTTATCATGATAGGGAATCAAACAAGGTCCCTGGACCATTACGTACCCATGCTACTGGTCTACGAATATATATCAATATGTATAGATAAAGCCAGTTTTTAAGTGTCATTCTTTCAAATCAGTAAAACAATATATAGAAAATACCACCTTAAGACTTTAACGAAACTTTTGTCCAAGTACTGACTCACGTAATTTGATGCCCAACCGGAGCTGGCTGGCTGCTGCCACGACAGATTACAATTATACGGCCACATTCCGCAACCCGATATAGAAGCCAGTGTGACGGGGGTCGTGAATGATACGCCGTGAAACATACGGGAGGCGATGGCTCCTCACCTGCCGTTCCACCCCCAACTCGTGCTTGTGTTGTCCAAGTACTGACTCACATCGTGTGACGCCCTTGCGGAGCTGGCTAGCTGCTGCCACGGCAGATTACAATTATACAGCCACATTCCGCAACCCGATATAGAAGCCAGTGTGACGGGGGTCGTGAATGATACGCCGTGAAACATACGGGAGGCGATGGCCCCTCACCTGCCGTTCCACCCCCAACTCGTGCTTGTGTTGTCCAAGTACTGACTCACATCATGTGACGCCCTTGCGGAGTTGGCTTGCTGCTGCCACGGCAGATTACAATTATACGGCCACATTCCGCAACTCGATATAGAAGCCAGTGTGAAGGGGGTCGTGAGTGATACGCCGTGAAACATACGGGAGGCGATAGCCCCTCACCTGTCGTTCCACCATCACAACTCGTGCTTGTGTTGTCCAAGTACTGACTCACATCATGTGACGCCCTTGCGGAGTTGGCTTGCTGCTGCCACGGCAGATTACAATTATACGGCCACATTCCGCAACCCGATATAGAAGCCAGTGTGACGGGGGTCGTGAATGATACGCCGTGAAACATACGGGAGGCGATGGCCCCTCACCTGCCGTTCCACCCCCAACTCGTGCTTGTGTTGTCCAAGTACTGACTCACATCGTGTGACGCCCTTGCGGAGCTGGCTTGCTGCTGCCACGGCAGATTACAATTATACAGCCACATTCCGCAACCCGATATAGAAGCCAGTGTGACGGGGGTCGTGAATGATACGCCGTGAAACATACGGGAGGCGATGGCCCCTCACCTGCCGTTCCACCCCCCAACTCGTGCTTGTGTTGTCCAAGTACTGACTCACATCGTGTGACGCCCTTGCGGAGCTGGCTTGCTGCTGCCACGGCAGATTACAATTATACGGCCACATTCCGCAACCCGATATAGAAGCCAGTGTGACGGGGGTCGTGAATGATACGCCGTGAAACATACGGGAGGCGATAGCCCTTCACCTGTCGTTCTACCCCCACAACTCGTGTTTGTGTCGTCCAAGTACTGACTTACATCATGTGACGCCCTTGCGGAGCTGGCTAGCTGCTGCCACGGCAGATTACAATTATACGGCCACATTACGCAACCCGATATAGAAGCCAGTGTGAAGGGGGTCGTGAGTGATACGCCGTGAAACATACGGGAGACGATGACCCCCTTACCTGCCGTTCGAACTATTGAAACTATTACTATGAATTAATATACTGCAGCTAAATTAAAAGAGTCGTCCTAAAAAATTGCTTGCTTACTTATAGCATGAATCTCACGGTATTTTGCACAAAGCATTTGTTGTACAAACTTTTATTGCTATTAGTAATATTCTTTGTCATATCAATTAATATTTTGAAACAACGCGATATTTTTTATATAATGAAAGGGAGATTCAGTCATTGATATTTGATAGAAAATCAACCATACCGTACTTAAAATATTTAATTATTAAATAAAACTTCATGAATTATTTATTAGTTTAATTTCTAAAATTGTCGACTTGGCCAACGACCTTGGCATACAGCATCCTACATCCAAATCCATTTACCAGGTAAAATTACGACATCCAATTTCTCATGTGATAAATGACCGTCACTTGGTTGAAAAGCCCCTCTTTTCAAAGTGCAAACGAGATGAATTAAACCTTTACTAATTCCTCTAATGTAGCCTAAAGGACTGATACATTGCTCTGCATGTAGTTCGTTTTTCTTCAATTTTCTAATCTTAAATTATGATCAATAATTGATGGATTGTCCGTCTTACTTCATTACCGGAACTTGCATCAATGGTTCACTCTACTTCTACTATGCGGGCAGCACAAAAGACACGCCGAGCCACCCCTTATAAACCGGAAGTAGATTCACGAGGTAAAGCCGTGTTTCGTGTCTCTTGGATACACTTACTTTATTGATCAATTTTATAACTACCACACTCACTTAACACTTGCGTAAGGGAAAACGAAGTTGAACTGTAGGGTGTTTCATTGGGTGGTGTAGACATTAGACAAACTGAATTTATGGTCGAAACGGTAAAATTCCTACTTTCTTTATAATATGAAAAAAGTGTTTATAATTTAATAATTTATGGCTAATGCTTCAAAATTGTTGAATGGTATGTAGACATACTATGCAATGCAATTCATGTGAAAAACACATTTCACATGTATTCTAAAAAGAGTTGTATAGTTTTCGATCTGATTTAAAACAATTATTGTTAATCGATAATGTATAGATGTATCATCTCATTACATCGTATTTAGTTTCTTTAATTATTCAGTTAATGCAATATTTTGATGATCGAAGTGGTACGAAATTGTGGATTACTCAGGAGCAACAGATTTCGTTGCTTCTCCAACGCCGCTCCTAAAGTTCGTTTGTCGCAATCTTCAAGTCAAACGTAACAGTTACAGAGGCACTCCATTGCAGACACCTGTTGTTTAACATTCCTCGCAGTACGTTACGAGGTGGCTGGTGGCCAAACAGAGAGCCAACCCAGCTGGAGGTTAACATAGGTAATGGAGTAAATTGATAGTATACATTATAGTTTGCGATTGGCAGCATTGCACTCGAGTGCAGGTTGGCCAACCTGTTCAACTCCTCACGTGTTAATTGTCCCGACTGGTCTGTCTGGTTATTTTCAAAGAGGCGATTGCGTGCCTACCTTGATCCTTCTTTCCTTCCTGGTATGACAATAAAGAAGGATCCTTGTCTCATGTCGCCCTACTAGAGTACGTATACAGTTGACACATTGAGAATCAATGCCATGATCACAACTAACAGGCAAATAAAATGATGTCATTAATGAAGATTAAAAACGAACTAGGAATGGACATGTGACAATGAGTAGGGGACAAAATGCAAAACTAAAAGTTAAATTCGAAGAATTATTTTCGGAACATTCCACTGTGAAATCTTATTTTTAGATACATTGTCATTGTGTACATATTACGTGCAAAAATATATTAAAACCCCAAAATAATGACATACAGTCACCAAATGTATATGGATGCATCCCGAGTATACTGCTAACAATGTTCATGAAAACAGAGAAGCTTGCAGAGTATGGTTATTCTGGGTATAAAAGCTTATTCATTATTGTGGTTATACTTGTAAAGGGCTGCTTGATCACGAATAACACTCAGTACTTGTTTGTGTGACACAGCGAGTGTGTGACAATACTTGTCACTTGTCACACCGTGTGTAAGTGTGTGTGATGTTGGAACTGCACATAGTGACGAGAGAGTAGCCTGTCAGCTCTGAAACCTAAAATAAAACAATTTTCAATTGCGCTGGTTGTATTGGTGTATGGGGAAAAATCAGTTAGCTAGAGCAATTAATTAATTAGTAACCTACATCAAATTTGTGTGAAATATAATCTATTGTAGTTTTAAGTTGCTATTACAGTTATTTACACATTTTACAAATTAAATGCATAATTTGAATTAAAAGGTAAACCTAACTATGTTGGTCATATCTTGAGTAAACAGACACCAGGATGTAGGTTGGTGAAAGGAATGAGAGCAATGAGTAGCGAGTTGGGGGGGGGGGGGGTGTATCGATGATGTAAGTTCAAGAACGTGATCCAGTCATCGAGTGACGTGTCACAGCCACACATTGCTACGTCACTGCACCCAGACACTATTCAGGCTTTGCCAGCAGAGGCGACGTACACATATTACCTCCGGACACAGTCAGGCAAACAAATACAAGGTGATGGAAATAGAAATGTTCACAGTGTATTCTAATAATTTTTTTCGACCTAACCGATTTAAAGTAGGCCTATAATAAAAGAACTTTTGAACGTGATCAATAGTGTTTTACAGTATCTAGTCTTAGTCCAACATTTATCAACTCTGAACAAAATCCAATGGGACACGTACAATTATGAATATGAAAACTACAGTACTAATAATAGTAGGGTGATGGGTATCTTCTCATGAGAGGGAGGGGAAAGAAAGCTTGCTAGGTAGACAAACAATAATTAATTAATGTATTGATAACTTTTGGTTATATTAAGACATTTCCACATTAACGTTACTCGCTTTAAGTATATCCCACTTAATCCCTCTCTAAAAAAAATCTTTAAATATACGATTCATAAAACGACAAATATTAGACTATTTTGTGGAAAGAACTTGCGGCATCCTTACTTTCATAGAATAACTGTCAAGATTAATTGAATAAAGTTTAAAACATTTAATTTTTTTTTAATTATTACTCGATAAATTTCTATTCAGTAGTTTCGTACGTTCACAGCGCCTCCGACTCGGCAAAGTCATCACCAAGAAGAATGTAGTGTAAGGAGTAAACGGGCCATTAGTCGGACGTGAACATACGACTTGCACGCCCGAGTGATCCTAGATGGGCCCTGCGGGCCCGAGTAATGGGGTATCAATATTGACTAACGGGTCAGAGTCAATATTGATTGACCTCAAGTAGCTGTTACTCAATTCCGATTAGTTCCGGATGTGAAGCCCACCAGATTTATACTGGAAATCAATTTTGCATTTCTCGCTTAAAAACATAAACGAGAGCAAAGTTACAATTATTATATTTACAACTGGGAGTTGGCTGATTTAAACGTTTGTACTAATATTTGTAATAAAATCATTAATATAGGAACTATAGTTGTACCGGGTTGTTTGACCAGTAAATGTTGTTACTTGTCGTCGTGGTTTGCCAGGCTGCCTGAGACCGCTCGTGCGCTGCGTTTTGTTTACTTTGTACTTACTTGAGTCAGTGGCCGTTGACTCGGTCTCTGTCGTTCCGTGTTTCCAGATTTCGGTCTGTCAGGTTGGCCTGTCGTTTTATTTGTCCTCGGCTGCCTCTGTTCACGACATGTTGTCTGGCTAAGAGATTCTTAAACGTAAGTGTTCATTTTTGTAATTTCAAACATCTAATCACCCTTTTGGTGAAAATATTTTGTTTGGATAATAATAATAATAATCGGGCTTACTTGTTATTTTCAATGTATTGTTAGATTTGTGATCTTTGTCTAGATGTTTGTCAAACTAGGTTCGAGCACTGTGCTCAAGGTTACTATTTTACCATTCATTTCTTTATTATATTATGTTTTATGTTCAATGTTAGTTCTATATAATTTTTATTGAGCCTTTTGCAGTTGGAGTTACCAATTTACCATATTTCTGTTCATTGACAATAACCTAGTCTATCTGTTTAATTTGACTTTTATTTGTAACATACTGCTTTTCTGTGCCAATAGCCTAGATTTTCAGTTTGTTATTTTCCCTTCCATATACGTAATTCTTTTATAATTTGTTAAGTATGTAATTTGGTTTAAATCTAATTTTCTAACAGAATCTTTGTAATCTAAAATTAATCTTTTATTGTCTTGTTTGCTCCAATCATGTTCTTATTTGTCTTTTCCTGTTTTGTTTTGCAGTATCATGCACCTGTATATTTGTTAGTTTGTTATGTGTATTATTTTTGTTTTGGCTGTACTTTTTTTAATGTGCTGTGGTTTGGCCTTTCAGTACAGTGTCCTTGAGTGGGACATTTTACCCTCGGCCTGCCGTCCGGCTGAATTTCTGCCTGCTAGCCTGGCCTGAGGGCCATATCATAGAGCCATGTTGCGAATCCGCTGCCATCGCTACATCTGAGTGTTATTCTTCAGTCCTCATGTCAGTGCGTTCCATTTTGTTCCCGGCGGCTGAGCTGGGGGTGGGAAAATAAAAAAAATTTGTGCGGAACAATTGACTATAAGCCTAGGCCTACTGTGAACTTGTTCCGGATGGAACACCGCCAGCCAGATGATTGAATATGGCCAATTAAAAAAAAGAAGAAGTTGTTTCACCCATGTATATAATTACTATTTTTGCTGATAAATTTACCACAGTGGTAATGGCCCACCAGTCCACCCATACAAGCACGGTAGTACTGGCCCACCCGCCCACCCATACAAGCACGGTGTTACTGACCCATCCGCCCACCCATACAAGCATGGTTACTGGCCCACCCGTCCACCCATACAAGCACGGTTACTGACCCACCTGCCCACCCATACAGGCACAGTGGTAATGGCCCACCCGTCCACCCATACAAGCACGGTGGTACTGGCCCACCCGCCCACCCATACAAGCACGGTGGTAATGGCCCACCCGCCCACCTATACGAGCACGGTGGTACTGACCCACCCGCCCACCCATACAAGCACGGTGGTACTGGAAATACATGCACGGTGGTATTGTTATTGTTAATTTTTGTCTAGTTTATTTATTGTTATATTTTTTAAGTTATTTTTGTTAGGTCCCTACTGTTTAAATTATGGTATTATTTATATTTTTATGTTTAGGCCTAGTTAATAAGTTAGGGCGATTTATTTATTTCGTGAATTGTATTATTGATGTCAGTTGGTAATGAAACAGTGCCGTGTTATATTTTATTTTTAATTACTTCTTTTTTAGTCTCACCAAAAGGGGATTGTTTATTAATGCTTCACTTTTAATTCGGAGCTGCCCAGGGATTCCGGCCCTGGCCTCGGTGGAATCATGGAATGTGGGCTAAATTGCCGGTTAATTGGTGTTGTCAAAATTTGCTAAATTTCTCTTTGTAAGTAGTTTTTCTCTCCAAAATTTTGTGTCTAGTTTTCTGCAGATAGGCACATGTGTTTTGTAATTTTGGTATTTAAAGCGTTTGTTGTTTTTGTGATAGTTTGTTTATCTCTTGTTAATTTTGTGTTTCTTGTGGATTGTTTAAGTGTAATTTTGATTTTGTGGCCTTCTGCCGGATTTTTTTATTTATGAATTCGTTCTTTTTTTAAATAAATAGCTTTTTCGCTCAGCTGCCGAGTTGTGATTTGACTCTCCGATTGCCACTCATGACACTATCGCCTATCTGGTTTTGAGCCATCCCCCCAGTACGGCACGACTTCTAGTGTTGGGTGGGGGATGGGTCTCATAGTATATTTATCAAATATTTAAAATTTGATTCTATAGTAAAATACTATCCTTCAGTTATTCACTCATTCGAGATTTGGAAGAGTACAATTGAAAAACCCACCAATCATTAATTTTAAATAAGCTGACATCATTATTTATCTTTTAAAACCTTTCTATTCTATTGAATTGTATATATTAATGTATAATCAAAACTTCTACAGTTAACTCAGGATAATCCTGAAGAAATTGGCGTAATTTAGGTTGCAGACTCAAACTCAAATTTAAGGCCGATTTTGGAGCTCGGTATTTTGCTAAGTTGTAAATTTTAATAGGATTTAGAGACTGAACTTTTGTATCTTTCAACAATTCAGTAGAACCGCGTTAGTTCAACAGCTATTTTCGCATGATTTTATAATTTATTATACTTAATATTTTCCAATTAAAAAAAATCAAAATAGTATTTTTCATAAGTTATATTCTACATTAGTGTCAGCAACTCTATTTACTCTCGAAGTTCGGTCCTCAGAAAGTAGATTGACACACCGCAATAAAATCCCCGATTTATGCCCGGGTTTGAATTTAAAAAAGTAAATTGTGTCAATATAAAACGAAATATATTATTATTCTAATGTTGACTAAGTTATTTAAATTAAACAACGCCCCTGTGAGATTTCACGAATGTCTTACAATTGCTACTGTAACGTACAAGGCCTAGGGTCTTTAGAAAGATATTTGGAATTCTGAAACATAAACTTATATTTCATTGAATTCATGTAAAAAGTTACAAACATGGTAGATACTAACATTCAATGATATAGCTTAAACAAATTTTTAAGCAAACTCTATAACATAATTCACCTATATATGAAATAAAAGACAAACAAGCGAACTAGTTTTATTTGCCACCTTTTAGTCTCAACGACCAATTTGACAACAATGCAAGTGTACAGGTCACCCCCTCCCCTCCCCAAGACGTCATCTTATTCAGTGTATTACCCTTGCTCCCTTAGCCCCTTGTCGTTACGACCTCTCCCTTTCCTTCACACGTACTTACTTCTCAGTGGCATCGTTGTTTGTCAATTTGACAACAATGCAAGTGTACAGGTCACCCCCTCCCCTCCCCAAGACGTCATCTTATTCAGTGTATTACCCTTGCTCCCTTAGCCCCTTGTCGTTACGACCTCTCCCTTTCCTTCACACGTACTTACTTCTCAGTGGCATCGTTGTTTGTCAATTTGACAACAATGCAAGTGTACAGGTCACCCCCTCCCCTCCCCAAGACATCATCTCATTCAATGTATTACCCTTGCTCCCTTAGCCCCTTGTCGTTACGACCTCTCCCTTTCCTTCACCCGTACTTACTTCTCAGTAGCATCGTTGTTTGTCAATGTGGACATGTGCTTTATTGATGACCTCATATACAGAGGAGGGCTGAACAGATGATGGGTGGCAACTTCCCTACGACAGTCTTCAAGCTCACGCTGACGTTAACGTATATGTTGTGTTGTGAGAAGAACCACACGACGACATTCTGATTCGATTTTTTGCATTTCGTTAAACAGTTCATATACTGTATGTACAAGTGGTACAGAACATTTCTGAATACAAACAACCATGCACATTATATAAACAGTCAACCTTTTCGACGCCTGACTGTAAGGATAGTAGGTTGATTGCCTATCGTATGTTCATTGTAGATGGATGGGAAAAATTATGAAAAACTTATTGTACATATATACTTGAAATAACCCTGTTTAAGCAAGATTAAAAAGACTACCAACTGTGATGGTGGGTCAGAAACTAAGTGAACGACTTGCGTTTTTGGTGCATACAGTAAAAAGGGGTTCATCAAATATAAAATCTGATGAAATTTTGAGGGTCACATGTGTTCTGCAACCTCATAAATTGAGGTTCATTTTGTAAAAAAGATCATCCCGACTTGAAATAGAACCGTGCAAGCCTCACGTTTTTTGCTATTCTTAAAAAAAGATTTTTCAAACTTCGAATCTGACAAGAATATTTTTAAGGACCAGGATTTTAATGTTTTACTGCTTTAGTCTACTGAATTATTTCTCTATGACCAATCGTTGTGTCAGAGATCGATTCAAGGTGTCCTCAAATATATGACTTAAGTCCTCCAAGCCATAAATGGTGAACTGCGTTTTCCTGTCTTAGTTTGAAACTCTTTTCTAGCCTCCTACCCAATCAACAGGTGACAACCCAGAACACTAAAGAAAACCTCACCAAAGTACATTTTCCAAAGAATCAAAAGTAGTTTACTATTTAAAAGCCTGTTGTCAATGTTGTATCAAATGTGTTAAAACAATATCGATTTGTTACGAGACATACTGATGAGAAGTGCAATCGTATTGGATTCACTTGAAAGAAACCACAACTAAACTATTGACATCCGGTAAACGCAGGGTTAAGTTACCAAATATTTCGTGATTGAAAAAAGATGTAATTCAGAGTAAGAAGAACACTGATATTTGTCTAGAAAATAGAACATTAGTTTTGGAACGGTGATGTATATGAAAGGGATTTTTAGTAGTGAACTCTTCAATGGGACCTATCTAATTTCTGTTGGTTAAACCATCGATCGAGTGTTCAAAAAGTCTGGAAATCCCTTAATATTTATTAGATTATATTAATAAACACAGAACAATGAAACTCTAGGATTACGTCCACACTTTAGTTACTAACGTTTTGGCCATTTTAACTATCCTTATTCGATTTGGGGGGACGTCCTGTGGAGGAAGCCTGACAAATCTTAAAAGTAAGCATAGATCAAGTTATAAATAATTTTAAAAGTCATTGTTAGAGGACAAATTGCCGCAATTCCGACTGATAAAAGACTATTGGTTTGGAAATAGCAGTCTCTCAAAAGTTCCAATGGGGTCAAACTTTCAGAGGCTACTATTTCCAAACGAATAGTCCTTTTTTAGTCGGAGTTGCGATAAAGTGTTTCTCTAACAATAACCTTTAAAATGAAGTATAACTCGACCTATGCTTACATTTAAGATTTTTTAGACTTCCCCACAGAACGTCCCCCAAAGTGAAAAAGGACAGTTAAAATGGCCAAAAAGTCAGTAACTACAGTGAGGACGTAATTCTAGAGTTTATTGTTCTGTGTTTATTAATATAATATAATAAATATTAAGGGATTTAATATAATATAATAAATATTAAGGGATTTCCAGTCTGTTTGAACACCCGGTATATTATATTACATTGTATGGTTGCTTTTCAATTTGGAAAACACCAGTATGAGCAAATTTAAAATACAAGTCAGACGCCATAGAATTTGACAGGAACTTTAAATTTTTAACTAAGAACTAATAGATTTGTTCCTTCAAGATACAATGGAATCTTAATTAATTTTGTTGACTATCGATCTACTCTTCTCAACAACATTCACCCATACATTTTGTGCAAACAAGCATTTTTATCCGTGCCAACCCTGGAGAAATAGAGCAACACATCTTGCAACAAAGTACGCACTTTATCAGGACATTTAAAATGTTTTCTTTATATATACTGAAATTAGAGCCAATCAATATAATTTTCGTCAAGAACCTCTTATGGAGTTGTAAGTAAGCCTCAAAAACATAAATACTTTAATTTTAAGTTGTAGTTATCTAACAAAACACAAAACTATACCTTAAGGAACAAAAAGAAGAGATCGATGAACCATGAAAATGCAAGTAATAGGGGTGTTGGCGTATCCCTGTTTGGTCGATCAGTCTGAAGACCCTTGCAGACCATATTACTACAGTTACGATATCCAGCCCCAACCCCTCCAACCTAGACGTCTGGCTCTGCGCCACGCCATCCTGTCCATCATACCTCCCTTGCCCGATGGATATTATAACTGTACCCCACCTCTCCAACCTAGACGTCTGGCTCTGCGCCACGCCATCCTGTCCATCATACCTCCCTTGCCCGATGGATATTATAACTGTACCCCACCTCTCCAACCTAGACGTCTGGCTCTGCGCCACGCCATCCTGTCCATCATACCTCCCTTACCCGATGGATATTATAACTGTACCCCACCTCTCCAACCTAGACGTCTGGCTCTGCGCCACGCCATCCTGTCCATCATACCTCCCTTGCCCGATGGATATTATAACTGTACCCCACCCCTCCAACCTAGACGTCTGGCTCTGCGCCACGCCATCCTGTCCATCATACCTCCCTTGCCCGATGGATATTATAACTGTACCCCACCCCTCCAACCTAGACGTCTGGCTCTGCGCCACGCCATCCTGTCCATCATACCTCCCTTGCCCGATGGATATTATAACTGTACCCCACCCCTCCAATCTAGACGTCTGGCTCTGCGCCACGCCATCCTGTCCATCATACCTCCCTTGCCCGATGGATATTATAACTGTACCCCACCCCTCCAACCTAGACGTCTGGCTCTGCGCCACGCCATCCTGTCCATCATACCTCCCTTGCCCGATGGATATTATAACTGTACCCCACCTCTCCAACCTAGACGTCTGGCTCTGCGCCACGCCATCCTGTCCATCATACCTCCCTTGCCCGATGGATATTATAACTGTACCCCACCCCTCCAACCTAGTCGTCTGGCTCTGCGCCACGCCATCCCGTCCATCATACCTCCCTTGCCCGATGGATATTATAACTGTACCCCACCCCTTTCTTTTGTTTCATCTTCAATGAATCAGAGACTCTGGCCGTTTCATTTTCTTATCAGATTTCTTTCTATTATTCTACTATTCTTTCAGATCTGACTTCCATGCTATTTACTTCTAATAACATACCAAAAAAGTTTTGTTAAATTAGAAATGTAACACAAGTTTCTATGTTTAAAACATGCTAGCAAATATTTAAAAAGAAAACAAATTTGGACGAAACTGTGTAAATGGAAACAGCTGAACTGAAAGACGAAATGCATCTAGTTTATTTACCACCCCCCTCCCCACTCGTACTCCAACAAGTCCGGACAGATAGTATTCTTCCGTTATCTATATGTTAAAATATTACTTTTTATGGACATTATATTTAAATACACAACTCTTAGACAAAAATACATTCCCAAAAAAGTATGTTATCTCTTTTATTACCTTCATACTTTTTATCTGTAATGCATTTTCGTTATCTAGCAGCAATAAAGTTGATACAGCAGCTGTCATTGTGTCATAACATAAAACGAAATATATATTTAAGATAAGAAAATTTTCCACTGTCTGGCCTTTATTATTTACACTAAAAGTGAACAGCGATTTGTCTTTCATAACAGACGTACACCAATAATATTGGGAATGTTAAGTACAGTAATACCACCGTTGGTTATCTGTGGTAATACACTAATTAATATTACTTCAATGTTTATGTGTGTATTTATAAAATATTCTACGTTTTATGAGGATTTCTCTCGTCTCCTAATTTGTAAAATATAACCAGTGCAGAGTTATTTTTTCACTTATACTAAACGAAGGCTACACTTTATAACTGGATTTCTACAATTGTTTAGTCTAAGGTAACGTTATGTATCTTGGTTGAGTTATTATCAACAGAATTTTCCATTCATTTTATACTCCACAAGACTGGTTTTATATTCTTCTCATATTCACTAACAACTTATCTCTGTCGTTATTTTTCATTATAACAGTTGTTAGAAAAGTGAATGTTGACTGTTTATTTGATTTATCTGTATCTATAAAAGCCCTGGCTCACTCATCACTAATTCTCCACCTTACCAAGTGTGTAGAGAGCCTTTATTTTTTGCACACTGATTCTTTAGGTCTTAAATAGAACAACTAAGTAGTTTTCACGCCGGTATCTCTTTAGGGCTCCACCCCACAGGCCTTCAAAGTTACCATATTATGCTTATGGTAAGAAATTAATTGGAAGAATTAAATCAAAAATTTAAACAGCTGTTCATAATAACAAACCACAGTGTCACACCAAAAATATGTTTTTAACTTTATCGTAGTTAAAGAAAATAATATCTGATTAAAAGTAGGTAGTCTTATGAAATATTTGAAGTATGAATTGAATTATAATTTGAAATATGAAGAGACTACTGTAACAGTGATTTTGAATGGTTTTATTTCTGTTTATTGAACAAAATAGTAGGAGTGACCATTCAGTATTTACTACGTATTTTGTATGATTAATGTGAAAATAATCAAAGAATTTACGATCCAAATTTTGAATAGATATTTTATATTTATCGAGAGCTTCCCCAACGAGCGTAGCTAGGCGTGCAGGGGCATCCCTTATCTAAAATAAAGTAAATTACCGTTGTTTTCATAAATAACCAATCATCTTGTCACAGTGTTAAACTTACAGGACATTATCTGAATATAAGATGCACATAAATCAGCTAGTTACAGTAGCCCTTTTTCAGCACTGACATGATAGTTTCATTTAGTAAATCAATGTACTAGTACGTAGGTCAGGAAATGCTTGTTTTCACTATCTTCGTTTAACATTTTAGGATCGAAATATATAAAAACATTCTTGTATATACATGTTGTGTAAAAATGTAAAGTGAGTCCATTGTTTTTCGAGTTTTGTCCAACGTCTCCATGGAAATAAATTACAAACAGCTTGGAGTTAATTTACATCAGCTGTTAGTCAGGTGAAAGAATCATAATTCATTAATTTCTGTAATTAGAATTTACTTTTTTGGAGGAAACTGTTGAATTAAAAAAACATTATAAAAAAAGGACTAGAGCTTCTGAAAACCATATTTACCCACCATACAGTAAACCCATGGCTTTATAGGAGAATCCACGACCTATTCCAGTCAACTAGAAATTACACTTATCAGTACAAAATCAGTACATTTGTAACTAAAAAAAATTATTTAACTAAAGATTAAGATACCACGAATAAATAAAAATAAACAACGTTTACACACGCATTTCAGACTAAGATGAGATAGTTTAACCAAGGTAAGGCTTTAGACAAAATACCACTCAAATACGATCATACAGCGTTGAAAGAGATGGAACCATGAGAAGGCTCTGTGGAGATAAGGCAGATACAGCAACTGAGAGAGGAGGATGAAGGGAAGGCACGGTCGGAATGTGGCGGTGATTCAGGCTGACACCACCAACAGGTCTGAAGATAGCAAATATCTCTGGGAACGAAATGTATTATTGATCCAGTATAATATTACACGCCACACTAATAAATAAATATTCCAGTCGATATACCGATCTGACAACCCAGGAACGAAGAATGTTATTTTTGATTCAAACAAACGTGATAATGACAGCCAGGTGTAGAAATCTGTTTCTTTCTTGATATTTGAATTATCTCTACAGTTATATTTTTATCGCCACGTATATATTACACTGTAATTCAATGTTAGTCACATGACGCAAGTAGTAGTGTACAGCTAAACAGAAATCTTAAGAGAAACTACATCGCTACGCACCATTCATAAAGAAAACGCATTTATTTATCAAAAAACTTAATTTGGTGAAACGTGACATTAAATTAAAATTCTATTATGTATTTTGAAGAACTTTTGAAAATTGCAAATATTTAATATATTTGCAAATATTGCAAATATTATTTCGTCGTTGCTGTTGTCTATAATTATAATCATGGCAGTGAAAGGGGGGAAAATGTATTATAACATAGATTAAAATTTTCCAGAATGAATCTTATTGCCATATTTTGCAAGGTAAAGATAACCCTTCAATAATAATTGGAGCCAATAAAAAATCGGCAGATCGATAAAACAAGAAAATTCTTGCAGTTTGCGTTACAAGATTTTTTTTCCAAAATAATTGTGGCAAACAATTCAATTTGTATTTGACTGGTCATTGGCTTGAAAATGGTTAAACTGAGTTTTGTTGTATGAATCAAATAAATAATCCAAAAACCTAGACCTTAGCGCAAGGACCAATTAAAATAACCTTGTCTGAGCTGCCAGTGGTGCCTCGCAAACTTCGGTGCTATCACTTTTTTAGCAGATTCTGTTAATGCAATGTACAAACATAATACAACTATGAGTCTATAATAACAAGGAAACAGATATAAAAAATTATAAATTCCTTTCGTTATCTTCTTTAAATTAAAACAAGTCTATTCTTAGCAGCTAGACAATAGGCTTTTACCTCATCGCCAATTATCGAGAGCGCTACCCCTCTTACTTAAATTTGCTCCTGATTTCTGGGCCAATTCAGAAATTCTTAGATGGAGCGAGAATAGAGGATAATTTTCTCAAGGAGGATCTAGAATAACCTGGAACGGTGGTCGAAACCCATCTAGATCACACCTCTGGAACTTCTATATTGTAGCGACGCATTTCATAGACGCCCTTTGGCCGACCGAGTCTTGTGAGGGTTAGTCTACTGTGAGTAGTCCCCAGTGTCTACGAGGAGTGACAGTGGAAGTGATAGTCAAGTGATAAATGCTTAACAATGACAGTTCATGAACAGTAGCATATACTGAGCGAAGATAATCTCGCGTGCGTGCGTGTGTATGTTTTAAGTGACATTAATTACTGTAAATAAGAGTGGTTTAATTTCAAACAATAAAATGGTGTCTAATAAACTATAAACACTTCGGCTCGTTTAATTTAGTTAATTAGTGAGTGTTAGCAGCCACAGAGTCCTTATTATTAGCACCCTGTAGGACAGTAGACAGTATATCCTGCGGATTGCAAGTCACATTGTATGAATGTGTCGTTAAACAAATAGCTATGAAATGAAAATCCATTTATTTCAGTAAAAATTACTAATACAATAAAGAATACATATGAAAAAATTAACTTGAAAAATTCCCCACATGGGCTACAGCCTGTGGGTGGGGAATAAGCTCTATATCAGCTAATAAATTCGTAATTAAATTATAATGATTTGAAAAGGATATTCAGTTTATAAGTATCTATTTAAAAACATTAATAATATTTATATAATAAAATACATAGTTAAGTGTCAACATTATACATATGTTTATAAGTTAGAGGAATCTCATGTTTGATTGTGAAAAAATAAAAAAGATTTGGATACGCAAACATACCCTACTCACACTCCTACACACTCGCATTCACTCCAATACACACACACACACACACACACACATCCAAGCCCTTCATACGCACGCACACTCTACTCACTCACACTTACGACAAGAGAAAAAAAAAAGAAAAAAAGGGTACATACATTGATCAGCAGCCACGCAACAGGGCGATCTATTATCTGTACTGTGAATAAAAAAATGAATTAACATGATCTCTCCCCAGTTCTAACAACCAATGATTAATACATTTTTTATACGTATTATAACTGCAAGGGTGTGGATTTGTTATATGCGGAGGTAGTTTGGAATAAACAGTGTTGACAATGTAATGTGATGAGGTTGACGTAATATATATACATGTTACGTCTATACATGACAAATACTGCTCAGCCAGAAGATGTGCAAATATACTCACATATTGCTTAATGGCAGATCGTTGGCTTCCAAACATACCTGAGAACCAAACGAAGACATTACTTATAAACATTGTTTGAGATCATAACATAGCTTTTAAATTAGCACATTAGGTAGTGTTTGAAACTAAACCAGTGAATTTCACACAAAAGAGTAAAGAGAGAGTCCAATATAAGTAAAAATATAATGATGACCTACGGTGAACCACGTTTGCAAAATCTAAAACAAAGGTACTCCTTAAAGGAATTATATTGAATTAAATTCCTTTTTGATACGGTCTTTGATAAATAATAGTTAATTCAATGTGGTCACTAAAATATTTGTACTCATACAGTATTAAATTCTTGTTGTGTAACATTATCTTGTTCATGTAAATAAATAAATGTTAATGTTTAATAAACATGTACTGCATGTACAAACCTCTTTTGCCTTTTAGTGTTTTTATTTTATTTTTTTATTAAAACCAAGTTCTCTTCATAAATGTTGGGGCATGTACGTTAAAAATAACGTGCATTTTTTTACGCATTTTTAAATATATCTACAACGTTCTTTCATTACTTTTGCTACGACAAGACTTAGAGCGCTGAAAATTGTTAGAGTAAAATAAAATATTGTAATAATACTTAATTTTTCTAAGAATATATTTGAACAGCGGCAGTCATAACAACATAATTTGCTACAACTGAAAAAAACAAATTTACCTTAGCTGGAAACAACCAGTTATCGATAACATTTCATTTTGAAAACATTTGAAGACTATCCGGTAAAAATTATACTCTGTAAAACTAGTACCAGACCTGCAATACTTGAAATCTTAATTAAGTTTCGTAATGTTTTTGGAAAGCAAGACACTTGAAGCATGCGTCGTACGTAGTTCCAACCGGTCCAATCTCCTCGGCAGATACAATTTTTCACTTTACGAGCGTGCATTAATATACAAATATTAACTGCCGGGCGCTTTGCATTATGAAGCCTGTTCGCCAGGTTTACGAGCCTTCGGATTGCAATACTCTGACGTCAGAGATACAGGTTTGATGGCTCCATTAAATGTGGATGATCGCACCAAGGAATATTATCACTTAGAGCACTCTGCATACTGCGTCTTACTTTAATTGTGAGAAGTTCGTCTCTAAGAAGACAAAGAAAAGTGGAACTTATCTGCAATAGTCATCTAAAATCAAGTCTATGTTACAATGTAATAATAACGAAAATGTAGTCTAAGTACTGATCGATGAACAAACTGCCGGGAGTAGTTGTGGCCTGTGGTATAAACTAATATTTGTGATCTATATCCAACCCACCTTACAAACGCATCTTATCGCTTTTCCCCCAAGCAGTCATCAAGAAGTAGCTGTAGCACCATTCACTAGAGGATTGTACAGTATGTTAACAACAACCGTGTTTCGGTATTTACTGGCTGCATCACAACTGGCCTATTACAACTTTAAGAAGCAAATCTGTTAGAATCAAGAGACACCTTACTACTCTCAATTGCGTGCGCTTCAAATTTCACGTAACCTCCTTCGCATGAAACAGAAGTACAATTAAAACTGTCGCAAAACCTCTATTATTATATATAGTGTTTACTGCATCATAACGAAAACCATTGTAAATAGGCATACTAATTTTAATCAAAACATTACTTGCTTACACGAGAGCTATGAAGTCTCAAACATGTCCATAATACATACATCAATACAATCAGGAAGTATTAAGTGTAATTCCTTCATAATTGTTTTAGGTGGTGCAGACAAAATGTTTCAAATTTGTAAATCAAATAAATATCTTCTTAATATGTAATGAGCATTTTTTTTGTTTCAATTACTTTTGTACGTATAGCCTCCTGAATATGTCATTTAACCTTGAGTTAAGTTCATCTTGAAAACGGGTGTAACATTGTTCTTTTTGTGATGTTACACCAACTTATAATCCGCAATTAATTTAATAAAATTAATTAAATTAGAATTATTGATTTTCAATAATTGGTCACTACTTTGGGTGACAATCTGTAATGTGCTACCTTTATGAGGTTGTTACATTAATTTGATTATTCTTTATATATATATATTTTTTTTTTTTTATTAAAATAATAAAAATTTAATTTAATTTAGAGCATGATTATTCTTAAAAAATCTCAGGGTTTAAATGTGGGTAATTTGGCAGGACTATATAATACAAGTAATCCAAAATTCTTTTACACAAACATTTTTTATTTTCTTATTTTCAACATGACTCTACTTTTATTCATAAACAAAATTGATTATAACATGAAGTTTTTTACTTATTTCTAATTATTTTACAAGACAAATTTTTAATAATATGCTTAGGTTTAACTTATCTGTGGCACAATGAAGTTCTTGTAGAGCACGATTCGGACCAATTCACTTTCTTAATTTAAATTATTAAAAAAAACTTCAACAATAAATTGTTTAGTAATATAATGATATAACTCTACATATTTATCAAGGTTCCCGAACAAATGAATTCTTAGGGATTTCGGAGTAGTGATCTAGCGTATGTCTGTGTGTTTTGGTGTCTGTCTAGGAAGTGTGTGTGTAAAGTACTGTGTCTGATTGGGAAGTGAAGGAGGGCCAGCGGATTTTGGATGCAGTCACCCGCGTGGTGAACCCCTTCCTGTATTGCGTGAACCAATAGCGTCTCTCCTTTTTTTTAGTGTTCGCCTACAGGTCGTCTGCTTAAACGTAGCTTGTACGTTCTCCTCATTTGAGTCCCGGGGTGGGGGTTATGGAAAATTCCAACTGGCTTTCATGTTGACTCTTGTCACACACTATTCCGTCTTATTTTTTGTCGACTGGTGCCACTCAGGCATTCCCACATGTTTATGATGATGTTTCCCTAGAAGGGCCCACCCATATCTGAATTGTAACAAAGGCAGGACTATGTCTGTCTGTAACAGATATTTCTTTCTCCTTTCCTATCTGACTTACAGCAATTCTCCAATATAATTTGAACCTTCGTTATTTATTCCAATTAAATATATCCTTTTCTTTAATACAATAATTTATTATTTATTTGAATTAATTTATTTATTTATCAATTTGGTGGACCTGTTACACGGGTTGGCTTTACAAAACAAAATTTTCAAATTAAGTTTAACAATTTTGTATAATAAATCTAACTATAACTAAAACTATTTTTTATTTAACTAAACAAATTTTGAATTTACAACACCACATGTTAATAAGATGGTGCACACAATCAACCAACAATGAATTTACAACACCACATGTTAATAAGATGGTGCACACAATCAACCAACAATGAATTTACAACACCACATGTTAATAAGATGTTGCACAAAATCAACCAACAATGAATTTACACCACATGTTAATAAGATGGTGCACAAAATCAACCAACAATGAATTTACAACACCACATGTTAATAAGATGGTGCACAAAATCAACCAACAATGAATTTACAACACCACATGTTAGTAAGATGGTGCACAAAATCAACCAACAATGAATTTACAACGCCACATGTTAACACTCTAAGATGGTGCACAAAATTAACCAACAATGAATTTACAACACCACATGTTAATAAGATGGTGCAAAATCAACCAACAATGAATTTACAACACCACATGTTAATAAGATGGTGCAAAATCAACCAACAATGAATTTACAACACCACATGTTAATAAGATGGTGCACAAAATCAACCAACAATGAATTTACAACGCCACATGTTAACACTCTAAGATGGTGCACAAAATTAACCAACAATGAATTTACAACACCACATGTTAACACTCCAAGATGGTACACAAAATCAACCAAAAATGTAATATTCGTATTTTATAAAAAACGTGAAAAGTTCAAATTTAAATGCTGAGGTGCTGCCCATAATTACAAATAAAAAAACTTTCTGTACATAGTCAAATATTTAAACACAAAACCAAACACATTCAATGTGCAAACACCAAGGAGCTGCACAAAACCAAAAATATAAACAACGCGATGCTGAACATAATCAGAGATTCAAATATCGAAGTACTCCACATTCCCAACAAGATACGACTTATTTACTCAAAACTACATCAACCTACAGCTTAAAATATAAGGAAGCTCGCTATGCTATAGGCCTATAAGTGTCAGCTACTTTTAATGAAGTTGAAGTTATTCACTTTACTTCCAAGAAGCCTCTACCGGAGATATGGTACGGCGACAAAATTATATAATTTATTAAGAAATACATTCACTACTATTATCAACAATTTCTATGTTCACCTAAAGGTTTTCCACGAACATTATAAAAATTTTCTGAAAACGAAATTGGTGCTTTAGAATTAATTAGTGCAAAATGTTGGCTCATCAATAAAGTAGTTTGGCTAAAACAAACACATAAAAGGTGAAATTAGCCTCGGACAAAGGGCATACCTTCGGTAATAGTTCACTTCATTACTCCACTTGAGTTTATCTTATATAGAAGCCATTTTAGATCCAACGCAGTCCACTCCTTGCAGAACTGGATACTTGTAGAATTCAAGAAATGTTACTGGCATGTAAAACGTGCGATCAGAAACACCCCTTACAATCAAGACAAGAGGTATGTTTACATACTAGGTACACAGAGACGACTGTCAGTATTCTAAACTTCACTACCACAGGGTACGGTTAATATACAAGCTGCTGTACATGAACAGGTTTACACACAAGGTACACAGAGACGACTGTCAGTATTCTAAACTTCACTACCACAGTGTACGGTTAATATACAAGCTGCTGTACATGAACATGTTTACATTCAGTATTCTAAACTTCACTACCACAGAGTACGGTTAATATACAAGCTGCTGTACATGAACATGTTTACATACTAGGTACACAGAGACGACTGTCAGTATTCTAAACTTCACTACCACAGGGTACGGTTAATATACAAGCTGCTGTGCTTGAACATGTTTACATACTAGGTACACAGAGACGACTGTCAGTATTCTAAACTTCACTACCACAGGGTACGGTTAATATACAAGTTGCTGTGCTTGAACATGTTTACATACTAGGTACACAGAGACGACTGTCAGTATTCTAAACTTCACTACCACAGTGTACGGTTAATATACAAGCTGCTGTACATGAACATGTTTACATACTAGGTACACAGAGACGACTGTCAGTATTCTAAAAGTCACTACCACAGGGTACGGTTAATATACAAGCTGCTGTACATGAACATGTTTACATACTAGGTACACAGAGACGACTGTCAGTATTCTAAACTTCACTACCACAGGGTACGGTTAATATACAAGCTGCTGTACATGAACATGTTTACATACTAGGTACACAGAGACGACTGTCAGTATTCTAAACTTCACTACCACAGAGTACGGTTAATATACAAGCTGCTGTACATGAACATGTTTACATACTAGGTACACAGAGACGACTGTCTGTATTCTAAACTTCACTACCACAGGGTACGGTAAATATACAAGCTGCTGTGCTTGAACATGTTTACATACTAGGTACACAGAGACGACTGTCAGTATTCTAAACTTCACTACCACAGGGTACGGTTAATATACAAGTTGCTGTGCTTGAACATGTTTACATACTAGGTACACAGAGACGACTGTCAGTAATCTAAACTTCACTACCACAGGGTACGGTTAATATACAAGCTGCTGTACATGAACATGTTTACATACTAGGTACACAGAGACGACTGTCAGTATTCTAAACTTCACTACCACAGGGTACGGTTAATATACAAGCTGCTGTACATGAACATGTTTACATACTAGGTACACAGAGACGACTGTCAGTATTCTAAACTTCACTAACACAGGGTACGGTTAATATACAAGCTGCTGTACATGAACATGTTTACATACTAGGTACACAGAGACGACTGTCAGTATTCTAAACTTCACTACCACAGGGTACGGTTAATATACAAGCTGCTGTGCTTGAACATGTTTACATACTAGGTACACAGAGACGACTGTCAGTATTCTAAACTTCACTACCACCGGGTAGGGTTAATATACAAGCTGCTGTACATGAACAGGTTTACATACTAGGTACACAGAGACGACTGTCAGTATTCTAAACTTCACTACCAGAGGGTACGGTTAATATACAAGCTGCTGAACATGAACATGTTTACATACTAGGTACACAGAGACGACTGTCAGTAATCTAAACTTCACTACCACAGGGTACGGTTAATATACAAGCTGCTGTACATGAACATGTTTACATACTAGGTAAACAGAGACGACTGTCAGTATTCTACACTTCACTACCACAGGGTACGGTTGATATACAAGCTGCTGTGCTTGAACATGTTTACATACTAGGTACACAGAGACGACTGTCAGTATTCTACACTTCACTACCACAGGGTACGGTTATTATACAAGCTGCTGTACATGAACATGTTTACATACTAGGTACACAGAGACGACTGTCAGTATTCTACACTTTACTACCACAGGGTACGGTTAATATACAAGCTGCTGTACATGAACATGTTTATATACTAGGTACACAGGGACGACTGTCAGTAATCTAAACTTCACTACCACAGGGTACGGTTAATATACAAGCTGCTTTACATGAACATGTTTACATACTAGGTACACAGAGACGACTGTCAGTAATCTATACTTCACTACCACAGGGTACGGTTGATATACAAGCTGCTGTACATGAACATGTTTACATACTAAGTACACAGAGACGACTGTCAGTATTCTACACTTCACTACCACAGGGTACGGTTGATATACAAGCTGCTGTGCTTGAACATGTTTACATACTAGGTACACAGAGATGACTGTCAGTATTCTACACTTCACTACCACAGGGTACGGTTAATATACAAGCTGCTGTGCTTGAACATGTTTACATACTACGTACACAGAGACGACTGTCAGTATTCTACACTTCACTACCACAGGGTACGGTTGATATACAAGCTGCTGTGCTTGAACATGTTTACATACTAGGTACACAGAGACGACTGTGAGTATTCTAAACTTCACTACCACAGGGTACGGTTAATATACAAGCTGCTGTACATGAACATGTTTACATACTAGGTACACAGAGACGACTGTCAGTATTCTATACTTCACTACCACAGAGTACGGTTGATATACAAGCTGCTGTGCTTGAACATGTTTACATACTAGGTACACAGAGACGACTGTCAGTATTCTACACTTCACTACCACAGGGTACGGTTGATATACAAGCTGCTGTACATGAACATGTTTACATACTAGGTACACAGAGACGACTGTCAGTATTCTACACTTCACTACCACAGGGTACGGTTGATATACAAGCTGCTGTGCTTGAACATGTTTACATACTAGGTACACAGAGACGACTGTCAGTATTCTACACTTCACTACCACAGGGTACGGTTGATATACAAGCTGCTGTGCTTGAACATGTTTACTTACTAGGTACACAGAGACGACTGTCAGTATTCTACACTTCACTACCACAGGGTACGGTTGATATACAAGCTGCTGTGCTTGAACATGTTTACATACTAGGTACACAGAGACGACTGTCAGTATTCTACACTTCACTACCACAGGGTACGGTTGATATACAAGCTGCTGTTCTTGAACATGTTTACATACTAGGTACACAGAGACGACTGTCAGTATTCTAAACTTCACTATTACAGGGTACGGTTAATATACAAGCTGCTGTACATGAACATGTTTACATACTAAGTACACAGAGACGACTGTCAGTATTCTACTAGCCACCTCACTGCCACAGGGTACAGTTGATATGCAAGTGCTGTACGTGAACATGTTTATGTATGACTCCAAGATCGTGGTCGAATGTCTTCGGCTGTGGAAGTGACCTGGCGGCGATATTTCAGACGTTTTTGATCACACATAAGGTCTATAATACGCCCCTACGATATGTTTGGGCTGGAGGAAAGAAATCGTGAGATTTGTACCACTGCATATGTAATCTTTTAAAATTTCATTCAATTTTACTACTCCACTTATTTAATACATACCCGTTTATTTAATAAAAAATTTTAATGAAATTATTTAATTAATTATATTAGAGTTTTGTAAATTATGAACTTATTGCTTATCTAGCATGCTGGAACAAGTTGAAAGATACAAGTTGTAGCTGTGCTTTAAATATAAATGACAGTACACCTCAAAAGAAGTACTTGTGTACGTTAGCAGTTGTTGAATGTAATTTACCTTTTTCATCTGGAAACAGTATTTAAATATTTCCAATTCATTCCAGTGCATCCCCTCATCTTCTTAAACGTCAAATATTAAAATTAAGACATTCATCAAGTAGTCCTAGATAATTATAAGTACATTTTCATAACGTTGTGAGATCAAAGGAGCTTTAATGATTGTTAAAATAAATATCTTTCATTTGTATGTTAAGTTTCAATAAAACAAACATCAAAGCAAGATTTATTAATATGCCAGCAGACTGTTAATTTTGCTAATTGTACTCGCCTATTACCGATCACTTATTAGTTGTAATAGGAAGGTATTTGAACAATTATTGAATAATAATTGTTGTTATATAGTAGAATTTAACAACTACGTTTGTATTTACATTTTATTCGTTTATTACCTTGGCAATGTTGTAATTAAAGTTATATTTTGCTTTAAACCAAAAACATTGATACATATTTTATTTCATATAAAACTTGTAAATGTACTCTAACTTACAACTTCTAACATACACCCCTGACAGCAGGCTTATGTGACGCTAAACCTTTGACACACAGTAATGCTACTGCACCGCGACTGCATTCCGGAGCCCAGGAACCCGATGCAGCTGCACTACTGGTTTGCAAAAATGCACTTAGTGCTGGTCATTACAGTATAGTGTGCAGTTGCGAAAAGGAGGTTAGATATGAGGAATACGTTAACATATTCTAGGAAAACGTTTCGCAGAATTGTCAATTATATTATTAAAGATTTGCAAATTAATATCCTGATTGTAAAACTGGAATATAAGCAGTTTACGTCAATTCCGAACCACTGATGATTTTAATCCATACTTTGTACATCAGTTAAAAGGATTAACACGCTATTGTTACCAATTTCAGCACGGATTATCACAGGCATGTATGTGATGTAGAGCAAAACTTAAACACATTAAATATACAAACATTCACATCAATTTAGAACAAATTAAAAGAAAACTACTTTAAACTAAAATACAAATTTCAAGTCAAAAGTAAAAATTAATACAAAGAAAACTGATAATCGCAGGCTAAGAAACCGACGCATACATAAGATATTTGACGATTGGTCGGTAGCTTAATTGGTTAAATCCCAGCCAGCTTCATCAATCAATTGATAAAATATTTATTTTGCAATGACATTACAATAATATATAGCAATCGTCATGCCTATCTAAAAATCTAACACATCCATCCCACATCAAAGCCTCTGTCAAACATACATAATTTACGGTTGAACATAATAATTCATAAGCTTAAGGTTCTCAGTTCGATTCCAATCCACCGGCTATTCATTTATCATTGGGCTATTAATTAATGACATTTTCTAAAGAGTTTGTAACAATGACTAAATTCGCTCATTTACACTCATCACACTCATTTGAAATGCATATTAACCCATATCTTCAAGATCAGCGTCTTAAGAATAAATACATAAAAGATATCATTCAGTGAATGAATATATTCTTATTTGTTCTCAAACACTAAAGTATATTTTATGTCATATATATATATATGACATTATGCACAATAGGGGCTGCATGATTATCAATGAATTTTAAACCTTACAATTACTTCTATATAAACTTCTGATTTTAAAGCAATTATACCTTTTATTTGGAAATTGAACCCAATCTAAAACATAACGTTTACATGGATATTTCTTATTTAAGTGCTCGGTTTAGATTTACTTTCAATTGTATTCATTATGTTACCGACTGTCAACACACAAGAACAAATCACTGACAGAGAACAGCAGGCGGCCAGGATTGCCAACCAGGTGTTCAGGGCGTACATTAGAGCCTTATGCGATAAGCCGTAATGGGCAGAGTGCGGAATTCAATTAATAATTACAATTCACGCTTCCCGCGTACTTACAGACCACATTTAGCACAACACTCTCCGATAATTAGCGGATATTATAATCCTCGGAACACATATCATTAGCTTACGTAAAAACTAAAAAATACGTACGTTGTTTATCCAGTGTTCTTGGTGCAGTGATTAAAGAATTGTGTTGTACAAACGTTTGATTAATGGAGGGAAAATTGAACTTACCCAAAATGAGTCAAATTAAAGATAGAAAGGGTGATGAACCCCTTATACTCTGCAGTTAACACCCTTGGGGTCTGAGTTTGAACGGCGAGATCAGTACACTATAATCACGTTGAGCGATCGCACAATGATCATCCTTATCACCATAAATATTAACGAACAGGTAGAATAATGTGCTTGATCCGCGGCTTCCGTTAACTTAAGCGTACCAAATACTTTATTCAAATCACTCGTGGTTCAGATCCTCCCTACAGATTGCCCTTGCCAATGACTAGTAGGAAAGTGACTCGTTGTTGTTATGAAGTCAGCTTGTCAATGAGTTTCTCTTCATTTCCAACACACTTCACGTTCAACATTCAAGTTGTTGACAGCAACTCATAATTTAGTTTGTAAATAATTAAAATTTTCTGTTTTATACAATTTTGTGAAAGGAATTATTGCGTATGAATGAGGGGGGAGGGTCAAAAGATGGTTTCAATATTAATGATTACAATTTTAGAAACATTAACACGACTTCTCTTTACATTTATTCCAAACCGTGCCACCTTCTAAACAAAATGAAAATAATAGTTATTCGTTCAAAATGTTTAACAATACTCAGTAAAAACTAAACTCATGAATAAAACTGACCACAGTTTCTACTGTAGTAATGGTGGCCACTGAAAAAATATACAAAACACAATTAATTAACAGAATAAAACGTTTGTGTCCAAAATAAACGATTCATCATTTATTTGGCGCCTGCCACTATCGGCCTATAGTAAAAATATCTAAACACAGAATTATTGCAAAAACAAAAAAAGACATAAACATGACAAGAAAACCAAATTATAATAATATGTCAATAACATTTTATTGACAAACTGAAAAACAAAATAATCATTTCTTGAACTTATAAATTATATATTTAAAACATAGTTAAGTGTGAAATTGACGGCCCCATTTGGGCGTAAGTAAGTTCATTGAAACAAGTGTAAGCTCAAAAGGGTAGTGAAATAGTAATGTTTTACCACACCAAGAAATCTGTAACTACTGTAGCATCGACAGTTAAAATTATCTCCCTTCACCTAAACAATAGTCCCTTTCCTCGTCCGACGACAAATTAAGTACTCAGTTTTCTACTTTTAATTAAAGGCGTATTCTCACATTAAAACGGAATATACTGGGATGGATGAGAACTACAGTATGTCCCTTTACACGTCAAACAATGGGGAAACTGTGTAACAATAACACGTATGTAATAGTGTTCTATTGTTGTCACCGGTCACATTAAAACGGAAACGTCAGAATTGCCAACTTGACTTCAACTTCACGAATTAACTGTATTTTAAAATCAAATTGCCAACCACGTAAACCATATACCGCTTGACTTGTAAGCACCGCAGATGTTTAAATTACGATGTCATTAATACAAAAATCAAGGTTCCCAAATAAAAAATTTAGTTTATTCGAAGAGAACTTACTAATAAATAGTTGACAGCTTTACGTCCATGTTAATGAAATCAAAATTAGCACCAATGTAAAAATGAATTTGGAGCCTCACTTCAGCTCGGCGGCCAATTGACCCTTGTAACGAGGCTTGATTTGAATTCAATCGTCATACGCCACTTGACACCGCAGTTATGGTCTTTATTAATGGCCTGGCGCGGTGTCAAGCCATACATAACGACTCTACTGGCCGAGTCACTCATTTACTGATCCGAAATTGTTATGGCCATTGACTATCATTATTCTGAAAATCATTAAACGCCTCATTAATTATTTTCCTTTGCGACATTTCGGTTTGCACTGCATACTACGACTGTTTGTACGTATATTTTCGAATAATCATTAACGAGAAACACACGAATTTAGTTTTTTTTTCCATCACATACGACATTCTCTTGTAGGCATGCGTTTATGTATTTTCGTATATTCCTCAAAGAAACAAAAATATTTTGTTCGTTTTCTACACGATACAACGTACGTTTGTATGAGCATTTTCGAGTATTTATAAACAAGAAAAAAATAATTAGTTTGTTTTTCACTACATACTACGAAAGTTTGTATGTACCGTATTGTATATTTACTAATATTTATAAACAAGAGACCAAAATATTTCGCTGTTTTCCAATACATACAACGTACGTTTGATCGCATATTTTCGAATTTTAATCAACGTAAAACAAAAATATTTCGGTAGTGTTCTACTACATACTACGCACGTTTGTATGTATATATTCGTATATTTTATCAACGAAAAACAAAAATATTTCGGTAATTTTCTACTACATACTACGTACGTTTGTATGTATATATTCGTATATTTTATCAACGAAAAACAAAAATATTTCGTTTCTTTTCTACTACATACTACGTACGTTTGTATGTATATATTCGTATATTTTATCAACGAAAAACAAAAATATTTCGGTAATGTTCTACTACATACTACGTACGTTTGTATGTATATATTCGTATATTTTATCAACGAAAAACAAAAATATTTCGTTTCTTTTCTACTTTTCTACTACATACTACGTACGTTTGTATGTATATATTCGTATATTTTATCAACGAAAAACAAAAATATTTCGTTTCTTTTCTACTACATACTACGCACGTTTGTATGTATATATTCGTATATTTTATCAACGAAAAACAAAAATATTTCGTTTCTTTTCTACTACATACTACGTACGTTTGTATGTATATATTCGTATATTTTATCAACGAAAAACAAAAATATTTCGTTTGTTTTCCACTTCATATTATGTTGTTAGTATGTAGACTGTCCATCAAACATGTAATTTCCCTCTATATTACACTTATCTAAACAAAATCGAGATGAAATCGATTTGGTTTAGTAAATGTTTATTTATAATTCTTTTGAGGATTGTGAAGTGAACGTTTGTCATCCGAGTTCTAACTTTGATATGACGACCTCTATCGGGTTTACACACAAAGCCTACTCACATACACTGTCACCAATGTTTGGGCTATCGACGATCCGCGTGCTCCGTTTGGCTCTCAGATTGCATCGCCATGTTGACAAACGGGACAACATACCACACCAGACAAATGGGATCGGTATTTGCCCCACGAATGATCCATGTGCTGGTCCTGAACCAACCACTAGTCATTGAAAATGACTGATATTGAAAAGGTAAAATGAAACTATTTACCTATGACATTACTAAATATGCTTTGAAAAAAGAAATGTATATATTCTACCTTAATATTTCTGTCATAGCAAAGACTTAAAGGTACTCCATAGATATACTGTAAGTATTTCCACAGTGTTCCATTCGCATTCTGTTAAACATATATTTGTAAGACAACTACCTGATCGTACGTCGAATGTATGACTACACCTTCCCATCCAAAGCAATTGCTCATACAACAGCATTCAGTGGTAAGTGTGTAAACAACAGTCTTCAATACCCAGTGTGTATATAACATCCTTCACTACCCAGTGTGTATACAACAGTCTTCACTACCAGTGTGTATACAACAGATTTGACTACCCAGTGTGTATATAACATCCTTCACTACCCAGTGTGTATACAACAGTCTTCACTACCAGTGTGTATACAACAGCCTTCACTACCCAGTGTATATACAACAGCCTTCACTACCCAGTGTGTATACAACAGCCTTGACTACCCAGTGTGTATACAACATCCTTCACTACCCAGTGTGTACACAACAGCCTTCACTACCCAGTGTGTATACAACAGCCTTGACTACCCAGTGTGTATACTACAGCCTTCACTACCCAGTGTGTATATAACATCCTTCACTACCCAGTGTGTATACAACAGTCTTCACTACCCAGTGTGTATACAACAGTCTTCACTACCCAGTGTGTAAACAACAGTCTTCACTACCCAGTGTGTAAACAACAGTCTTCACTACCCAGTGTGTATACAACAGTCTTCACTACCCAGTGTGTAAACAACAGCCTTCACTAACGAGTGTATATACAACAGCCTTCACTACCCAGTGTGTATACAACAGCCTTGACTACCCAGTGTGTATACAACATCCTTCACTACCCAGTGTGTATACAACAGCCTTCAATACCCAGTGTGTATACAACAGCCTTGACTACCCAGTGTGTATACAACAGCCTTGACTACCCAGTGTGTATACAACAGCCTTCACTACCCAGTGTGTATATAGCATCCTCCACTACCCAGTGTGTCTACAACAGTCTTCACTACCCAGTGTGTATACAACAGCCTTCACTACCCAGTGTGTATACAACATCCTTGACTACCCAGTGTGTATACAACAGCCTTCACTACCCAGTGTGTATATAACATCCTTCACTACCCAGTGTGTATACAACAGTCTTCACTACCCAGTGTGTATACAACAGTCTTCACTACCCAGTGTGTAAACAACAGTCTTCACTACCCAGTGTGTATATAACATCCTTCACTACCCAGTGTGTATACAACATCCTTCACTACCCAGTGTGTATACAACAGTCTACACTACCCAGTGTGTATATAGCATCCTTCACTACCCAGTGTGTATACAACAGTCTTCACTACCCAGTGTGTAAACAACAGTCTTCACTACCCAGTGTGTATATAACATCCTTCACTACCCAGTGTGAATACAACATCCTTCACTACCCAGTGTGTATACAACAGTCTTCACTACCCAGTGCGTATATAACATCCTTCACTACCCAGTGTGTATACCACAGCCTTCACTACCCAGTGTGTATATAACATCCTTCACTACCCAGTGTGTATACAACAGCCTTCACTACCCAGTGTATATACAACATCCTTCACTACCCAGTGGGTAAACAACATCCTTCACTACCCAGTGGGTATACCACAGCCTTCACTACCCAGTGTGTATACAACAGCCTTCACTACCCAGTGTGTATACAACAGCCTTGACTACCCAGTGGGTATACAACAGCCTTGACTACCCAGTGG
Source organism: Stictocephala bisonia (assembly GCA_035578905.1). Classification (NCBI taxonomy): domain Eukaryota; kingdom Metazoa; phylum Arthropoda; class Insecta; order Hemiptera; family Membracidae; genus Stictocephala; species Stictocephala bisonia. The sequence goes on along the minus strand of JAQJVL010000969.1, from coordinate 138,518 downwards.
GTGTACAACAGCCTTGACTACCCAGTGGGTATACAACAGCCTTGACTACCCAGTGGGTGTACAACAGCCTTGACTACCCAGTGGGTATACAACAGCCTTGACTACCCAGTGTGTATACAACATCCTTCACTATCCTTTGGGTATACCACAGCCTTCACTACCCAGTGGGTATACAACATCCTTGACTACCCAGTGGGTATACAACAGCCTTGACTACCCAGTGGGTGTACAACAGCCTTGACTACCCAGTGGGTATACAACAGCCTTGACTACCCAGTGTGTATACAACATCCTTCACTATCCAGTGGGTATACCACAGCCTTCACTACCCAGTGTGTATACAACATCTTTCACTACCCAGTGTGTATACAACAGCCTTGACTACCCAGTGGGTATACAACAGCCTTCACTACCCAGTGGGTATACAACAGCCTTGACTACCCAGTGTTTATACAACATCCTTGACTACCCAGTGTGTATACAACAGCCTTCAGTGCCCAGTGTGTATACAACAGCCTTCACTACCCAGTGTTTATACAACATCCTTCACTATCCAGTGGGTATACCACAGCCTTCACTACCCAGTGTGTATACAACATCCTTCACTACCCAGTGGGTATACAACAGCCTTCACTACCCAGTGTGTATACAACATCCTTCACTACCCAGTGTGTATACAACATCCTTGACTACCCAGTGGGTATACAACAGCCTTCACTACCCAGTGTGTATACAACAGTCTTCACTACCCAGTAGGTATACAACAGCCTTGACTACCCAGTGGGTATACAACAGCCTTCACTACCCAGTGTGTATACAACATCCTTCACTACCCAGTGTGTATACAACATCCTTGACTACCCAGTGGGTATACAACAGCCTTCACTACCCAGTGTGTATACAACAGTCTTCACTACCCAGTAGGTATACAACAGCCTTGACTACCCAGTGGGTATACAACAGCCTTCACTATCCAGTGTGTATACAACATCCTTCACTACCCAGTGGGTATACAACAGCCTTGACTACCCAGTGGGTATACAACAGTCTTCACTACCCGGTGGGTATACAACAGCCTTGACTACCCAGTGGGTATACAACAGCCTTCACTACCCAGTGGGTATACAACAGCCTTCACTACCCAGTGTGTATACAACAGCCTTGACTACCCAGTGGGTATACAACAGCCTTCACTACCCAGTGTGTATACAACATCCTTCACTACCCAGTGTGTATACAACAGCCTTGACTACCCAGTGGGTATACAACATCCTTCACTACCCAGTGGGTATACAACAGCCTTCACTACCCAGTGTGTATACAACATCCTTCACTACCCAGTGAGTATACAATAGCCTTCACTACCCAGTGTGTATACAACATCCTTCACTACCCAGTGTGTATACAACAGCCTTGACTACCCAGTGGGAATACAACAGCCTTGACTACCCAGTGGGTATACAACAGCCTTGACTACCCAGTGGGTATACAACATCCTTCACTACCCAATGTGTAATCAAAAGCCCACAGTACCAACAGTTTTCTGTGATCATACAAATAATATTATAACCAAAAGTAATGCAAAGGTGCATACATTTAAACTTCAGTTGGTAGTATCTCTAATTTAGTAACTGTAAGACTAAGCATGTTTATTAATGGTCAATTAGAGGATTAGTCATGGCATTACAGTTGGATTGATAATGTCACCCTCTCCAGAGATAAGGCAGCTGGACATGCACCTGTCCATTCATCACTGGCAATGGAGATCCATCGCCAGCAACTGTCTCACATCCCATCGTGCTTAAGTACTTATCGACATTTTGAAAGCCAATAAAATTAACTTAGGGACGATTTCGTACTTTGGTTGATTATCTTCACTGCACACAAGTTTTTTTTTAGTTTGATGTATAAACCATAATTGTACAACCATATACTCCAATTTCTATTTAGTTTATTATTTTTATAAATATTTATTAAATTTTTATAAAATTAAAAAAATCACTTTATAGCACATACAAATGTTAGATTCTTGAAAATAAAAAAAGCCCTTGAAGGGAGTTTAAAGTATAGGCCTAACATTCCACACATTTTTAGTAAAGCCACTTATATTTTAATGTAAGTTTAGATGGGATATTTAAAAGATAAATACTAAATTTTGCTAAACAAAGAAAGTCAACTGTACTTCAACGTGAGACCATTACGTGTATAAAACTTAAGTTTCAATAATCGTTCCCATTCCTGATACTCAAGTGACACCAATTACCATCAAGAGGAGTCTACAACACCCGGGTTCATGTCAACCACTCATTAATACTTAGAAAACTAAAGCATCTATGTATTACCTGAATTCTTCGACACGATTCATAATTGAATCCTCATTCACAATTAAAACACAATGTATTGCTCAAATTCGAAATTGTTTGAAAATATGTATAAATCATGAGACTAAAAATAAAACTTGAAAGTTTAAAAACTAAACAGTTGGCTCTAAGAGTGTAATTTTAAAAATAGATACGTACTAGGAATGTTGTAAATTATTTTACTTACTGTTTAAATCTGAATAAGGAAACTTATCTGATTTAAATCTTTTATGACAATGTTAAGACAGAGAACTGCCCCTTACATGATTCGTTTAGTAAGCTCGAATAAAAAAAATAACGGGTATCGGATTACTCTCTCCCTTGGGACGCACTTATTATCCCGACACGAAGTCTGATGTCCCACAGGAACACGGGACAGATGATTACACTACCTCGTAATGTGCAGTCCGAGCGTGACAGCATCAATGTCAAAGACTCTCTCCCTTGCGACGCACTTATTATCCCTACACGAAGTCTGATGTCCCACAGGAACACGGGACAGATGATTACACTACCTCGTAATGTGCAGTCCGAGCGTGACAGCATCAATGTCAAAGACTCTCTCCCTTGCGACGCACTTATTATCCCGACACGAAGTCTGATGTCCCACAGGAACACGGGACAGATGATTACACTACGTCGTAATGTGCAGTCCGAGCGTGACAGCATCAATGTCAAGGACTCTCTCCCTTGCGACGCACTTATTATCCCGACACGAAGTCTGATGTCCCACAGGAACACGGGACAGACGATTACACTGACTACGTCATAATGTGCAGTATGAGCGTGACAGCGTCAATGTCAAGAACTCTCTCCCTTGGGACGCACTTATTATCCCGACACGAAGTCTGATGTCCCACAGGAACAAGGGACAGATGATTACACTACGACGTAATGTGCAGTCCGAGCGTGACAGCGTCAATGTCAAGGACTCTCTCCCTTGCGACGCACTTATTATCCCGACACGAAGTCTGATGTCCCACAGGAACACGGGACAGTGATTACACTATGTCGTAATGTGCAGTCCGAGCGTGACAGCGTCATTGTCAAGGACTCTCTCCCTTGGGACGCACTTATTATCCCGACACGAAGTCTGATGTCCCACAGGAACAAGGGACAATTGTGCGATGGAGACGGTGGCTAATCTTATTTCACTTTAAGAATGTACCCACAGAAAATTCTAATCAAGTTTGGAATCTACAGCACTGTATAAACATGTTGTCTCAAAAATACAGCGTAAGCATAAATTCCATTTTTGAAGAGGAAGTGATTGGGAAAATGTTTATTGCATTTCATCAAAAGCAATTACTGAGAAATAAATTAATATAACTTAAAAAATTAAATAAATAACTTAAAAATGTAGAACCTTTAAAGATTCAGTTTCTAAATGCCGGCAGTTTTATAAATCTTGAAGAGAAAAAAGATTTTAGTCAATTTCCTTCAACAACGTTTTCTTGGCTTCTAGAGGTTGGAAAATTAATTAGTTGATCACTTTGTAACCATTATGAAATGTATACTTACGATATATTATTTTTTCATGAATAAATAAATGCAGTGATTTTATATTGATTAAAATAAATATAAACTCACTTTAAATTTATTGAAATCAATTTAATATAACTGCATTTGCTTAAGAATGTACAATTATTGTTCTTAGTAGCAATACATTTGATAAGGATTGCCAAGTGACCAGGTAATTAATTTTACTACCTCTAGAAGCAGAGAAAACGTAGTTTCAGGAAATTGATTTGAACACGATTTTCTTGAAAAGTGTTACTTCTGAAATTTATAAAACCGAAAAAAAATATTTCTGTCAACTATGTAATAAAATATAAATTATTATTTTTTTTTGTTCAAACTGGGATTAACATGATTAAAACCTATTTCTTGTTTAAAAAAAAAAAAAAAACAAACTTGGGTACACTTAATTTCTACGCAGACAGTAAGCTTTCAAAGAATTATAATCAATTCAAGTGATATCACCTGTACTGAAATGTTATCAATTCTGCTGAAAAACGTAATTGACTTGGATATTTATATTTCACTTTAAGCTTGCAATAACGTCAGTTATCTCCTGGGTGCTTTGCAGGTGGAGTACATCTCAGCCTCCTCCGAGTACTTCAGGTGATTGGTAACAAATATCTGTAATTGTTGAGACCAACCCACCCACCCGTACAAGTACCGTGGTATATTGGTGGTATCTACAAGTGATATATATTTTACAATGATTATTACGTGGTCATTTAATTAATTTTACGATTAATTTACAATAAGCGAACGGCCCAAACAAGAGCATGATATAGCCACTGTCAAGGACCCTCTCCTTAGGATCGTAAATTATCATGTTGCGGCATCAACAAAATAAAAACGAACTAGTGACATGTCTAATTACTTGATTTTGTACGACATCACACAAACGGCTGACTCATATTCACTATGTGACGTATTTCACAAGGATGTTTTACTAACAAAGTTTGAAACAATAGTAAGAAGTAGAATTACAAAGAATACCTATTATATTGTGGGGAAAACAAGTGCAAATACGAATTGTTTGAAATAACTACTAACAAAAAATGTTAAAGAAGAACATCTACGCAAAATACGAGTGTTCCCTGCTTTCAATTTTTAATTAAACTGTCCAATCAAATTTTAAGATATAGTGATAATTTTTAAATTGTATGTGTCGATCGATAGGTTTTGGTAAAATATAACAAGTGTTATTTACCTATTAAAAATAAATGACCGTTAATTGACAAATTGAATTTCTTTTATCTAGACGTTAACGTCTGAAGTCTGCACTCACACCTGTGTTGTGTCTATCATTGAAAAGTGATACGCATTCAAGACAGATTCCTACGGTGTGGTGGGAATAGGAACTCCGACCGAATCGAACTGCATAATCGAATTGACCGGTCTCGGTTTCCTGTGCAGAGAGTCCGTGAGGGAGGGGCTCGAGATGGTCCAACTCTCATTATTCGTTTCTATTCCATGATTACACACCTAAGTAAATGATCTGTAACACATTTCCCACAGTTAACTGGTTCATGGGCGATTATTTCAAATGTAACCTGAAATGACCCTATTAATAAGTGTTTTACAGCTGTCCGATCGTGGCTTCCATACACAATCGCTTCCAACGCGACAATCCGCTCTCGTCGAAAAACATCTTGGCCTGTAGGGTCGTCATACACGACCTAGTCGTCTTCCCGCCTATCCACTTACGTCGTGCTGTGTTTGTGATTATTTGAGTGATTTTGTCAAAGCATTTAAAAGGAATGATGCCATGCCACTGCAATACTTACGAAGTAGGTGCGTTTGAAAAAAAGAGATACATTTGGACTAAAAACTATTAATGAAAAGAGATCTGTATTCACAAGTGTCTTTTGAATGAATTGAAATGCAATGATTCACATAACTTCAAAAATGTTCTTCAGAAGATAAACGGTGAATTTGATTTACTGGTAAGAAAAATACCTCCGTTCATTGCCATAACAAATACAAACATGACAATGCGATTATAGCCGAAGAGAACTTACCGGAACGTTGCGTTTTTAGCTCAAGGTAGAAGCTTTGAGGATTTAAATTCTCTACTGCAATATCAACGCAAGCTTTAATACGATTATGGTAGTCTTCGGAGCGTTAGTCCGATATCGAAAAATATATTTAAAAAAAGAACATTTTGGGTTCATAAATATAGCTCCATTGATTTTTCGTTTAGCCTTTTGCTGGCGTTGCCTTTTGCTATTTCACGAGACTGACTTGGTTGAAAACATACAAGATCACGCCTTTCTCGGCATATACACGATTCGAGCTGTGTGACTAGCTTGGTTGACACCGTAAACGATCGCGCCTTTCTCGGCTTATACTCGAGTCGAGCCGCGTGACTAGCCTAGTTGACACCGTACACGATCGCGCCTTTCTCGGCTTATACTCGAGTCGAGCCGCGTGACTAGATTGGTTGACACCGTACACGATCGCGCCTTTCTCGGCTTATACGAGTCGAGCTGTGTGACTAGCTTGGTTGACACCGTACACGATCGAGCCTTTCTCGGCTTATACTCGAGTCGAGCCGCGTGACTAGCTTGGTTGACACCGTACACGATCGCGCCTTTCTCGGCTTATACACGAGTCGAGCTGTGTGACTAGCTTGGTTGACACCGTACACGATCGCGCCTTTCTCGGCATATACACGAGTCGAGCTGTGTGACTAGCTTGGTTGACACCGTACACGATCGCGCCTTTCTCGGCATATACACGAGTCGAGCTGTGTGACTAGCTTGGTTGACACCGTACACGATCGAGCCTTTCTCGGCTTATACTCGAGTCGAGCCGCATGACTAGCTTGGTTGACACCGTACACGATCGCGCCTTTCTCGGCTTGTACTTGAGTCGAGCCGCATGACTAGCCTAGTTGACACCGTACACGATCGCGCCTTTCTCGGCTTATACTCGAGTCGAGCCGCGTGACTAGCTTGGTTGACACCATACACGATCGCGCCTTTCTCGGCTTATACTCGAGTCGAGCCGCGTGACTAGCTTGGTTGACACCGTACACGATCGCGCCTTTCTCGGCTTGTACTTGAGTCGAGCCGCATGACTAGCCTAGTTGACACCGTACACGATCGCGCCTTTCTCGGCTTATACTCGAGTCGAGCCGCGTGACTAGCTTGGTTGACACCGTACACGATCGCGCCTTTCTCGGCTTATACTCGAGTCGAGCCGCGTGACTAGCTTGGTTGACACCGTACACGATCGCGCCTTTCTCGGCTTGTACTTGAGTCGAGCCGCATGACTAGCCTAGTTGACACCGTACACGATCGCGCCTTTCTCGGCTTATACTCGAGTCGAGCCGCGTGACTAGCTTGGTTGACACCGTACACGATCGCGCCTTTCTCGGCTTATACTCGAGTCGAGCCGCGTGACTAGCTTGGTTGACACCGTACACGATCGCGCCTTTCTCGGCTTGTACTTGAGTCGAGCCGCATGACTAGCCTAGTTGACACCGTACACGATCGCGCCTTTCTCGGCTTATACTCGAGTCGAGCCGCATGACTAGCTTGGTTGACACCGTACACGATCGCGCCTTTCTCGGCTTGTACTTGAGTCGAGCCGCATGACTAGCCTAGTTGACACCGTACACGATCGCGCCTTTCTCGGCTTATACTCGAGTCGAGCCGCATGACTAGCCTAGTTGACACCGTACACGATCGCGCCTTTCTCGGCTTATACTCGAGTCGAGCCGCGTGACTAGCCTAGTTGACACCGTACACGATCGCGCCTTTCTCGGCTTATACTCGAGTCGAGCCGCGTGACTAGCTTGGTTGACACCGTACACGATCGCGCCTTTCTCGGCTTATACTCGAGTCGAGCCGCGTGACTAGCTTGGTTGACACCGTACACGATCGCGCCTTTCTCGGCTTGTACTCGAGTCGAGCCGCATGACTAGCCTGGTTGACACCGTACACTATCTCGCCTTTCTCGGCTTATACTCAGTCGAGCCGCGTGACTACCTTGATTGTCAACATACACAATCTGCGCCAAACCTTGCGGTTTTATTGCGCCGGTAGCGATCGTGCCACCTTTATGTGGATTGGATTGTTTGGTTAATGGAAGTTGCGTTGGCATAACATAGTTAAATACTCAAAGTAAAAATCTTCATGTCACACTTCAACAAACCACCTGTCTGAAAAAAGAAAATTACAATAAAAGAATGTGATTCACTTCCTAGTTTTTACAATATGTGAAAGTATTACCAAACCTAAACAAACATCAAATGTATTATTGAAAATAGAACAATATCAACGTAATCCACTAAGGCAATAAGCATATACGTTACGGAATTCACAGTAATAATGATTTAATTGTGCTCATTTCCAAATAAATATATTACATATATACATTCGCTTTTAAACTAGCAATAATATAGTATTTCAATAATTACAATACCGGAATATGATATTTATATCACAGGATATTGGGTAAGCTTTTTATTAAAGCATCCGATTCATCAACTAATTTTAATTAGTTTATAAGTTACGGTAATATCATCTTGTGTGTAACTGGCCTAGGGCTATATTGGAAAATAACTTGACACCATTCTTCTGTTTAATTTAAATTGTTACCACCAACTATTTTTAAAGCTTATACTTAAAATCAACTGTTAATATATAAAAACCTTAAAAATGATTTATTATATGCAAATAATTTACAACCAATCTAACATTTAAAAAATAAATTACTAATACATAGTAATAATATAAGCGTGAAAGTCGGTCAAACAACAAGGAAAGCGCTGTGCAGAAAATGTTATTATTCAGAAACAATAGCAGATCTATAAAAACACTAATAATAATAAATTAAAAAGTTAACAATGAGCATCACATAGCGAGTAAAAATATATGTATTTTCAAATTAACTTATAATCATCATCAAATACTTACTGTACATATTTCAGCTGAAACTGGCGTAAAATATTTGTTACTTTTATAAAATATCAATACATTTACGACAAAAAACACGAATTTACCATTCAGCAGTGTTTTATGCATGTAAACAAAAGAACTAAAAAAAAATAAATAATAAAGAAAATCATCCGACTTGTTAAAGTTGTACATTATAGTAATTAGTATTCCAAACAACCATTTATTGTATTTATTTATGTCTCAGTGATAGAGCGTGGGTTGTAGCGAAGGTGCGGTTAGTTGTACACGCGCGTCCCAGGACACTTGCCTCGCCGTAACAATGGGGTGGATACTGCGGAGTTGCTATTTGTGTCCTTCTCACACCCACCCAGTCTAATTACATCCACGCCGACTTGACTGTCTTGCACCACCGCCTACTACCAATGCGTGGGTTGTGGTGAAGGTGCGGGTAGGAGTACACGCGCGCCCCACGACACTTGCCTTGCCGTAACAATGGGGTGGATACTGCGGAGTTGCTATTTGTGTCCTCCTCACACCCACCCTGTCTAATTACATCCACGCCGACTTGACTGTCTTGCACCACCGCCTACTACCAATGCGTGGGTTGTGGTGAAGGTGCGGGTAGGAGTACACGCGCGCCCCACGACACTTGCCTTGCCGTAACAATGGGGTGGATACTGCGGAGTTGCTATTTGTGTCCTTCTCACACCCACCCAGTCTAATTACATCCACGCCGACTTGACTGTCTTGCACCACCGCCTACTACCAATGCGTGGGTTGTGGTGAAGGTGCGGGTAGAAGTACACGCGCGCCCCACGACACTTGTCTTGCCGTAACAATGGGGTGGATACTGTGAAGTTGCTATTTGTGTCCTCCTCACACCCACCCTGTCTAATTACATCCACGCCGACTTGACTGTCTTGCACCACCGCCTACTACCAATGCGTGGGTTGTGGTGAAGGTGCGGGTAGGAGTACACGCGCGCCCCACGACACTTGTCTTGCCGTAACAATGGGGTGGATACTGCGGAGTTGCTATTTGTGTCCTCCTCACACCCACCCTGTCTAATTACATCCACGCCGACTTGACTGTCTTGCACCACCGCCTACTACCAATGCGTGGGTTGTGGTGAAGGTGCGGGTAGGAGTACACGCGCGCCCCACGACACTTGCCTTGCCGTAACAATGGGGTGGATACTGCGGAGTTGCTATTTGTGTCCTCCTCACACCCACCCTGTCTAATTACATCCACGCCGACTTGACTGTCTTGCACCACCGCCTACTACCAATGCGTGGGTTGTGGTGAAGGTGCGGGCAGGTGTACACGCGCGCTCCAGGACACTTGCTTTGTCGTAACAATGGGGTGGATACTGCGGAGTTGCTATTTGTGTCCTTCTCACACCCATCCTGTCTAATTACATCCACGCCGACTTGACTGTCTTGCACCACCGCCTACTACCAATGCGTGGGTTGTGGTGAAGGTGCGGGTAGGAGTACACGCGCGCCCCACGACACTTGCCTTGCCGTAACAATGGGGTGGATACTGCGGAGTTGCTATTTGTGTCCTCCTCACACCCACCCTGTCTAATTACATCCACGCCGACTTGACTGTCTTGCACCACCGCCTACTACCAATGCGTGGGTTGTGGTGAAGGTGCGGGTAGGAGTACACGCGCGCCCCACGACACTTGTCTTGCCGTAACAATGGGGTGGATACTGCGGAGTTGCTATTTGTGTCCTTCTCACACCCATCCTGTCTAATTACATCCATGCCGACTTGACTGTCTTGCACCACCGCCTACTACCAATGCGTTGTTGTGGTGAAGGTGCGGGTAGGAGTACACGCGCGCCCCACGACACTTGTCTTGCCGTAACAATGGGGTGGATACTGCGGAGTTGCTATTTGTGTCCTCCTCACACCCACCCTGTCTAATTACATCCACGCCGACTTGACTGTCTTGCACCACCGCCTACTACCAATGCGTGGGTTGTGGTGAAGGTGCGGGTAGGTGTACACGCGCGCTCCAGGACACTTGCTTTGTCGTAACAATGGGGTGGATACTGCGGAGTTGCTATTTGTGTCCTTCTCACACCCATCCTGTCTAATTACATCCATGCCGACTTGACTGTCTTGCACCACCGCCTACTACCAATGCGTTGTTGTGGTGAAGGTGCGGGTAGGAGTACACGCGCGCCCCACGACACTTGTCTTGCCGTAACAATGGGGTGGATACTGCGGAGTTGCTATTTGTGTCCTCCTCACACCCACCCTGTCTAATTACATCCACGCCGACTTGACTGTCTTGCACCACCGCCTACTACCAATGCGTGGGTTGTGGTGAAGGTGCGGGTAGGTGTACACGCGCGCTCCAGGACACTTGCTTTGTCGTAACAATGGGGTGGATACTGCGGAGTTGCTATTTGTGTCCTTCTCACACCCATCCTGTCTAATTACATCCACGCCGACTTGACTGTCTTGCACCACCGCCTACTACCAATGCGTGGGTTGTGGTGAAGGTGCGGGTAGGTGTACACGCGCGCTCCAGGACACTTGCTTTGTCGTAACAATGGGGTGGATACTGCGGAGTTGCTATTTGTGTCCTCCTCACACCCACCCTGTCTAATTACATCCACGCCGACTTGACTGTCTTGCACCACCGCCTACTACCAATGCGTGGGTTGTGGTGAAGGTGCGGGTAGGTGTACACGCGCGCCCCACGACACTTGCCTTGCCGTAACAATGGGGTGGATACTGCGGAGTTGCTATTTGTGTCCTCCTCACACCCACCCTGTCTAATTACATCCACGCCGACTTGACTGTCTTGCACCACCGCCTACAACCAATGCGTGGGTTGTGGTGAAGGTGCGGGTAAGTGTACACGCGCGCTCCAGGACACTTGCTTTGTCGTAACAATGGGGTGGATACTGCGGAGTTGCTATTTGTGTCCTCCTCACACCCACCCTGTCTAATTACATCCACGCCGACTTGATTGTCTTGCACCACGGCTTACTCTCAATTCACAAAAAGGCTTATCACAAAACTTTCCCGGGTGGTAAATAAGATCACAACAATAACGTTTATAAATAATCAAAATATATCGTTATGACGCACCGACACCCCAAAAATGGATTTTTCATTCATGGAATCTCCTCCTTCTCTTCTAAATGATACATTGAGGATGCTGGTGGGGGTTCCTCTATTTGTGAATGTAACGACAAAGCGAGGATGTTACTTACGTAAGTGCTGAAGATCGAAGGCGGAGCGCGATTGTCTGAGAGACGTCTGTATCCGGTACGACCCGTAAGGCTCGCTGACCCTCCTGTAGGGTCACGATCTTGCCCCCCCCTTCAGCGGGTTATCACTTTAATTGTCGTCCGTGGTATCAAGTTTTACACTTACTATCTGTGACAATGTTTACATTGTGTTACCCTCTGTCTTAATCAGCGATAATGCGTATACTGTGGTATGAAAATACAAGACAGAAGTATGGGAGTAGTAGGCGTTAGTCGGAAAGTAAAACCGTAACTATTCCATTGTAGATTACACATCCCTTTAGTTAAGACGGCCATCATTTTTCGTAGTCCAATACGGACACCAGATGTACATGGGGGTCTTATGAGAGGGGGGGGGGATATTTTGTGAACTATATTTTATGAACTTTATGATATGCTATTTGTGTTGTTAAATTGGGAAAATTATATTAACGGCATTGTGATATTTAATATTACATTTATAATTTATTTTAATATTTCAGAGTAATATAATACTAACAAACATTTGTTATACTTTAAAAACATTGTTCTTAAAGTTTAAGTTAAGTTGACCGAACTCAATAAATTGTCATAAATCTCCTTCATAAAATTGAAAATGTTTAGGCATCACTTGCAATAGTTCATTTCTACTGGCTGAATGCTGAAACCAGTCATATTCTTCTAAAGACATTTTTTAAGTAACAAATCATTGCTTTTAATGGCTTTAATAAATTCAGTACATGAAATTTGACTGTTAACTTTGATCCTTGGAATAGCTTCGACCTTCACCACTAAAATCTATTCCAATCGGTTGTCCAGACATGTTTCATAAAAGTTGCCAAAGGTTAGAGAAAGAGCAAACTCCAACACTCATTCAACATTTTCAAACTCATTTTCTGCCAAGTTCAAGATTAAAAAAAAAAAAATGTTTTTTCTAAGATGAGGGAAGTGCCGTACAGTAGTGCATAGTCTGTGAGTCATACAACACACAACCCTCACGAGTGTCGATTGACGATTGCCCACAGTAATAGCCTTGATTATATACACCTACAATATAATCAATGTATAAAATCAATGGTAATAGTAATACATGTTTGTCTTTTTTACTATATTAAATATTTAAAAATATTTGTAATGCTAAAAGAACATGAAATACGGTAATCTGCAAGGGTTTTGCTTTGTACTGTACGGACACGGATAATGAACGCAAAATAAAAACCGTCCGTACAAAATACGGACGTATGGCAACATGTACAGTAGCCATAGAATATCTTGAGCTGTCGAAACCGTTTCTTTTCAAATGCTTGGTAGTTAGCGGAGGGAGGGATACGGCATACGCATGCTAGGCTTTGTACTAGCCTGACATGTATCGCTGCCTTCTTTTTGTATGGAAATCGTTTGTTATTGCAAATATTAAGTGCAACAATTTTGTTTATATTTTTAGTTGTTATGTATTCAATAACTTAGCAGATGTTATAATTTAAATATTAATTTAATTAGAATAGCTAGCTATCTTAAAAGAGATTAAATTTAACATAAAGTTATCCACAATTATGTATTTCCTAATACACAATTAAATTACGGACTGCTTACAATAAATATTTAGGTAATATATTTAAATATTTACAAGTAAAAGTTTTATATTCAAAATTTATTTTAATGTACAAATTAATATATATCATAAGACTAACGACTTTTATTTTATTTAACAGTTAAGAAAGCTTTATATGATGACAGTCAGTAACATATACTGCTGGGTGTCCCAAAAGTCGACGTCCAAACTTCACAGGCTTGTTATATGGATCATTTCCAACAACAAATGTCACTTATAGGTTTATCGTATTGTTAATAGTTACCGATCTATTGACTTTTTAATATTTTTTTTTAAATATGTGTATTGCAACAGAATAAAGTCATTTTTATGCAAGAAATAATGCACGCAGGGCCTTAAAACTTTTACAATATAATTTTAATAAGTATATTTGTATAATTATACTGTTTTAAGGCATTTCGGGACGTTAAAAACATAAATTAATAGTGTTTAAACTATATTTTTTTAACTTAACATAAAGTTACTACTACATTCAAACGGTGACTGCAAATGTATTTTTACCTTAAGCTAATGCCCAAATATCTTTAAAACTTCCTTAATTAATGCAGAATTAAAAAATACTAACACATTAACGAATTCGTTAGCTTCTTTTGAGAATTGGTGTATTTTTCTAAATAAGTACACGTTTTTGCGGGCTGGCCACTTGTCCACCCTCGCGTTGCGGCGCTTCTTCGCGGAAGTTTTACGCATGGACAAAGCTAACAAGTCATTTCAAAAAGGCTGGAGCAATAATGTAACTGCTATTGAAACTCACCTTTTGTGCTGACGTTATAATTTTATTAAGTAAATAATTTCATAAATATTTAGTGTAATACATTAAACTTGATTAAACATTAAAGTAACATTAAACTTGATGAATTTTCAAGTAAAATGAATTGCTACAAGCAAACAAAGCAATAAGGAAGTAGATTAGATAAATTACAGTACCATTTTTTTGAAATATACCTATTACAATGAAAGTTCAGAATTCCGACCTTCTTTCCTAATACAAAGCTGACAACGACGACAATTTCTCCTTAGAGAATGAAAGGATTGTTCATTATTCTTAATTGTGTTGGTAACATAATAACAATTCGTTGTCTTAGTTCATCTTGTGTATGTGAATCAGAAGAAATCACCAATTCCTTATAGTATCCCCACAAAAATAAATCCTTGGAGTTTAGATCAGGTGATCTGGGCGGCCATTCTATGGTTCCTCGTCTTCCAAGCCAGCAATTTTGGAATTCGGCATTTAGATAGAGCCTAACTTCATGAGAATAATGGGCTGGAATGCCACCACACTGAAACCAAATATTTTCACGTAACATCTTCAAGGATTTCTCTAAGGTTGTTTTGCAGAAAGTTAAAATAATTCGCTCCTACCAGAAAGTTAAAATAAATTCAGTCTACCTGGCAATTCAAATGGCCCAACTAATATGCCTTTAACGATACCAGCCCACATGTTTATTTCAAACTAGTGCTGAAAGTGATCATTTCTTATTACTTTAGGGTTTTCATATGACCAATAATGTGTGTTGTGATCATTGTAAATTCTTGTTCTTTTGATAAAACTTTCGTCAGTCCACAAAATGTTATTGAAAACCCCAGTATGAACTTAATTTCTTCTAAGCATCTCTCTACAAAAGCGCGGTCTTCTAGCATGATCTGTGGGTAGAAGAGATTGAACTCGCTGCATATGATAAGGATATAACTGGTAACTTTTAAGGCTCCAGTGAACTGATAAACTTGGTATGGCAGTCTGTCTCGATAAACGGTGGATACTTGTAGTTGGATCTTCTTCTATCATTTTTACAATTATTTCATCATAATTATTGTTAATACGGGTTCTGCCTAACCTCTCAGAATGTCCGGGAATCTTACCCTCCTGATAAGACCTATGCAAATACACAAATACTATATGATCAGGGAATCGTCCTCTGTTAAGATAATTAACTTTATATTAAATTGCAACAGCATGGGCATTTCCGTTACAAAGAGCATAAAGATTACCTGTAGGTAAGCCACATCACAAGATATTCCGTGGCTATTGTAACATGGAGTGTCACATAAGAAGTCAGATGTTTGATTTTATTGTATAAGCTACTTACCCAGTACAGGTACCCGAGGTGAAAGGACCATTCTAATCATTCTATAAGCACAGTTTTATCGCATAAATATCCTTCCCCACTAAAGTACACAACATAAAAAACTTAAAAAAACTAAATAAATTTTGTATGTAGATTGCTTATAACAGTGTAAGCGTACTATATATTTACGTTTCGTACATAGACGAATCCAAAACAAGACTTGTCCTGTTGCAATTTGTCGGCAACACTCGTGAACGTGTTTTTTCGCGTTTCATGAGAAATTAAAGTGTCGATTTCGATAGAACTTCAGTTTGTCAATATACTCAAAATTTTATTTTAGTGAGGCTCCTTTTCTTCTTCTTCACAAGATAAAATGGAGATACTGATTTCGAAACTTTATTCTTTTTGAATAAATGTTATTTATTGTATTGTTTAGTCTATTTTCAAGGCTATGTGAATCTTTTAATTCACCTTAGGCACCCAGTACCATGGGCTTCAAAATTACCAGATTGTAATATGGGAAGCAATTATATTATACCACACTCCATCCACTTCGCCAGTGAATAAATATTACAACTCAATAAAATCTTGTAACTAAAGCGCCAGTTAACCAATGATTACTAGGCCTACCTTCACTAATCAGGGTGACCCCAAGTCCAAAAACTAGTCCTCGAATTACGACAATTCTAAAAATTTGGTAGCCTATCCATTATGGTCACTCGAGAAGCATTCTTGAGCTTATAGTCTGTGTAAACCCCTGCAAATATCATGGTTTTTCACCGGCTTGATTTATGAAGCCGGCACTAAATTTTTTTTTCATATTTTCAGTTACATTCCATTTTATACATAACCAGGGGAGACCCTTGCACGCTCGATACACATCGGCCTTCGGTCTCGGCATGTGACTTTTACACGGACACTCCAGATTTCTCTAGTAGTGTCTGCGTTGATGGCAACCATTGAGCGGACGCCGTGTCGGTATTAAGAGTACCGAGCATGGAACCTATCGCCTACAATCTCCCAAACACTTTGTCCCCGAGTAGCTGGGTTACAGCACTGCGCCACCAGTGCCGACGTATAATTAACTGTATAGCGTAAAATCACTATATTAAATTTATTTACAGTATCTCACTTACACTACTTGCGTTGCTACCTATTTATTAGTATAAATACCAAATGGTATTACTTAGCCATTTCAAACGTTTTCATTTCATTTGTTTAACAGCTGAAGATTAAACTCTTAGCGCATCAATAGGATATTGTCAAATATACAAAATAAACATGTTTATTCATAAAACATCTGTTATTAAATTACTAAAACCAACCCAATGTTATTCTTATGGGATAAAAGGAAATTTTCGGGGGATGTTTGTACCCCTTAGGAATGTAAAATTTCAAAAAATTACTACTTAATAGATGTCTTCGATATGCTACTAAAGCTAACTTCCTTTAAATCCCTTTGGTAGTTTTTGAGATTTCGTGATGAGTGAGTCAGTCAGTAAGTGGTATTTGGCTTTTTTTTATATATATATATAAAAACACACATATATATATATATATATATATATATATATATATATATATAAACACATATACGAGTATACATAATTGAGAAAAAATATACTACCTTGTTCCATCACTGTTATTATTATTACATATATACATATATAGACTAGGGGGCACTCCTGCACGCTTCGCGTGCCAACTCCAGATCTTGTTGCACTAGAAACAACTCGGCCTTCGGCCTCGGCATGTGGCTTTTTACCACGAATAATAGTACATCAACTGTATAACATAAAATCACAAACTTAAATTTATTTACAGTTTCTCACTCACACTACTTTTAGTTGCTACCAATTTATTACTATAAGTACCCTTACTTATAGTAGTAATACTAATGGTATTACCCTTACAAAATCAACGGTGTGACTTAACCTTTCAAACGTGTTCATTTCATTTGTTTTTGTTTGCATGTTGAAGATTAAACTCTTAATGAAACAATAAGGTATTGTCAAATACACAAAATAAACATGTTTATTTATTTACAAAGCAGCTGTTATTAATTTACAAAAATCAACCAAATGTTATTCTTATGGAAAAAAGGAAATGTTGAGGGGATGTCTGTACCCCTTAGGAATGAAATTTCGAACAATCGTTTCTTAGTGGGTCCCTTCTTTATTATCGAGAGCTAACTTCCTTTAAAATTTCGTGTAAATCCGTTCGGTGGTTTTTGAGATTTTGTGATATATAGTTAATATTAGAAAAATCACACAAAAATGTAATGAAGAAAAGAGACAGACAATGGATACAAAGCCACCTATGACTCACTGGAGAACCACCAACAATAATAACAACTGGCACATACCAACGACTACGTAATACAACACACATATAGATGAGAGTTTAGAGAAGTCGAGAGGAAGAGAATGACTGACTGGTTAGAGGTGATAAGAGGTGGGCGTGATGCCGACAACCTTTCAGCTGATGACGGCACGATAACAGCTTGATTACGGTCATTTGGAAAGGTTGACCCACTGGAGAACCACCAACAATAACAACTGGCACATACCAACGACTACAACGTTGACTGCGATATAAGAGCTTTTAATTAACAAAAATACTAGTGATGTCAAATAGAATTTTTGAAATAAAACTGAAAAACACACACGATCTTTGGGACACTCTGTACGAAATACCATTTAACTTAAGTGTACTGAATTGAACATTTTATTCGTAATACACATCCACATACTGCTATTACAAAATATTGAACCGACACAATTCCTTGGCAAGTTTGTGCACGGCATTAGCTAGGGAAGGTCACTCAGACACGTGTAGACTACAAAAGACGCACTGCAATCGATGTCCGACGTCTGCCCCTTCGCACATTGCGTCGGACATCGGGAAGTCGCTAAATCAATACCCCTTGTCTTGATTTACGATCACACTTACATTAGAAATCACTAAAATTTAAAATAACTTGTTTAGTGATATGGCTCCATCATAATTTATTTTTAAGACTCTAAAGTCATGGAGATATGCAACGAGTATCGAACAAGTGAGTGTAGAACAAGTATCGGGTTTGGCTAGGGAAACTAAGAATCACCAACTTATCTTTGAACTGGTTGGATCCAACACTGTGTGACAAGCTAGTGTACTCCAACTAACAGTGCTCATGCTGAAGGCAACCATCGAGCGGATGTCGAGTTGAACTGGTTGGATCCAACACTGTGTGACAAGCTAGTGTACTTCAAACAACAGTGTTCATGCCGATGGCAACCATCGAGCGGACGTCGAGTTGAACTGGTTGGATCCAACACTGTGTGACAAGCTATTGTACTCCAACCAACAGTGTTCATGCCGATGGCAACCATCGAGCGGACGTCGAGTTGAACTGGTTGGATCCAACACTGTGTGACAAGCTATTGTACTCCAACCAACAGTGTTCATGCCGATGGCAACCATCGAGCGGACGTCGAGTTGAACTGGTTGGATCCAACACTGTGTGACAAGCTATTGTACTCCAACCAACAGTGTTCATGCCGATGGCAACCATCTAGCGGACGTCGAGTAGGCTACTGAGAACCCATCACCTAAAATATCCTGCAACCAGAATCAATAAAGGTTCTTCAGCTTCCCCTACATGTCCAGAGGTTTGGCATTTTTAAGACTGCCATTTACCTTTATATTCACGACGCTTAACGTTTTTTAATTTTGAAATATAAAGATTTAAAATTATTTTTTAATCTCTATAATGTCATATTTGGCGATATCAGCTATTCTACATATATTGTTATTGATGTTGTCAGTTAGTTTGTCTGAACCAGTTTATTATTTAATGTTTTTTTGTCATGGATACGTGCGCGCAGCCAATCCTTTGAATGGAGATCTTTATGTCCTTTAAATTAATAATTTTTAAATTATGTTTGAAAATGCGTTGGTTCTATATTTTCCCCACTAATATTTTTTAGTTTGTTCTGACCATAGTTGCTTAGATTTTGTAGTAAGTGTTAGAGGATTGCATCCTAGCCTACTACACCAACAGTATTGGCTTGGAAAGTATGTGAAGCAAATTATTTGTAAATTTTGTCTTATTAAAACTCATTTTTATTGAGTGAGCTATTTTACGGTTCAAAACAAGTTCAGCGGCAAGTTTTATAATATGTACAAAAATTCAGTTTATATATATATATATATATATATTTAATTAATATAAGTATATATATATATATATATATATATATTTATTTATATATATATTTAAATAAATATATATACTTGTTATAGGCTACTCAAGACAAACATCACGGTGGACAAGCACATTAATTACGTTAGTCCCAGTATAAGGAAAATACAACTTTAGTACTGTAATGCGTTAATATGGCTCAAATTTTAGGTACTTTTACTAAAAAAAAGAAACTAATAACAAACTATGTTGAGTGTTGGAGGTTTCCTCGACAACTAGTTGCCGCTGCTATGAGCATGGGTTACAGACACCTCAACTTTGCTTTCAGTGACAAGTCTCGGATTACAACTTGGTATTGAACTCATCGTCACGGAGGAGACTTTGGATGTGTTCGCAGGCAAGTGCTTGTCACATCTGCCTTCAATTACATTACCAAGGATCTACTGTTAGCACAGTGAAGGTCAGAAATATTTTATATTTCCAGAAAACGATGCAACCTTTCGACTCCTGAATATATTTGCCACGGGGAACAAAGTACGGTTCCACAAAGTTGAAAATCACACAATTTGACAACAGATGGTGAGCGATCAAAGAGTAACAAACATAAAATATCTCTGAATAGTGTAGTAATATCAATGTTATACCAAGACATAACCCAGCATTGCATGAGTAAACAAACATTAATTTAATGTAAATTAGACTGACATTCAAATAACATTTGTCATGATGTACAAATCAGAGATACGACTAGCATTTAATGGGATTTATGACCGATTTCGGGTACATTATGATATTATCTATATCTGAAGTTCGGTTAGTAGTTATCAGCAAAAAATATATTGACTACATCAAAATAAATTTCGAAATAAAAAAAACATTTGGCAGGTGAATAAATTATGAATTTATCCTATATTTGTCCTCACATGCACAGGGCGGACAAAAATATGGAAACGCTTTCACAACAACGTTATTTTTCCCATTGATAATTTAATTTTTTTTAATAACTATGTTCCATAAATTATTATTTTTGATCCGATTAATTTACTTGAAGCCGTTAAATAGCAGAGAAATAATATTGTTCAAATTAAATACTTTAAAAATAAAATGACCGCTGCTCTGGAAAGATAAAACTTTTGAAGTTCGGTTTGCGGAAGTAAATTTATCTTGATTAGACCTTTAATTTGACATCAAATTCGACCAAGGCTTAAGTTGAAAATTTTCGTTCAACTCTCCGTGGACCGTCCCTCTGAAAAAATGAAATGACTCTAACGGCGTCAAAAAGTATGCTTTTTGCAACCATGATGATGTACAAGATTCATTTATACAAGTGGTGTCATACAACAGTTGTGAAAGCGTTTCTATATGTTTTCGCACCTTGTATATAAAACAATCGCTAAATATTACTTAAATATAGTACTGTATGCTACTATTTCACTAAATCTTATAGGCACATTAAAATATTTACTCTTTTAGCTCTGAAAGAAGTTCACGTGTGCCCCTAATTACAGAATACATATTATTGAATGTTTCGTGCACAAAACACTCATATTGTTGCTCTAAACATAGAAAATAAATATAATCAAGCTTTAAAAGAGTTCGCAATCAGCCCGTACCTGCCTGTAACGTAAAACAAATTACGTTTGATAAATGTCACTGTCTATGAAATTCTCATAAGCATCGTAGAGTAAAATTTATTCAGGTTCAGATCTGGAAATAATTTCCTGATCCAACTCTAATGAAGAATGAATGTATGAAGAATTAAACAGTACCGATAACATAGAAACCAGTCTGGTGATTAGAACACGCACTCAGTATCACCAGGCATATTTGAATATTTTTAATTGTCAATGAAAAATGAATGGCACTTCACATGTAACTATAGCAGCTGACGAGAGTTCAATCAACTATGCGATCTAAAAATAATACCCGTATGGATGGTGACGCAAGCAAGTCTGAACGAATGGTCAGTTATTTAGCTTTGGTTGAATTAAACTGCAGTTACAAACTAAAGTTTGACAGTTGTGGTGTTTGATTAGGGTTCACGGTTATTTTTATAATGTTCTAGAAATTTTTCAACTTCATAGAACTTATTTACTTTCGGCATTAATGCTTTTTGACCCTGCTGCATATAAAATGTTCGGACCCATTATTAATACGTTGGCGGAGTAAAGAAATGAACCGGTATCACCAAATTCTGACACACTCAGTTTTATTAAAACATGACAATACTTCACTGTGGGGGGCGGGGGGCGATAACCTTTCAATCAAAAGGTCACCCACAATGTAACGTGCTTACGACTAGAATACCAATTAGGGACAGTTTCACAGTTCTCATTCATACAATTAAAATGTCTTTGATAGAGCTGTGTTTTTTTTACAACAACAGAATGTTGGCCTTGTTTTATGCAAAGTAGGGCTGTATTTAGCGAAACTTCATCGTTGGTAAATACCACAACTTTCTGCAACTTATCTGCCAAGGTAATATGGTTTAGTTTATTTAGTGTTTCATTTACAAATAAGTCTTATTTGCTGATTAAATTTCGAGATAAATTAAATTAAATCTTTAATAACATTTACTGCTATGTCTACTTCGAGTACGCAAAAATTAAGCCAACTTTCGTGTTTTTCTCATTGTTGCATTAATCCTTAAGGAAATGTCCAGATTCAAATATAAGATGAAGTTGTATTCAAAATCTCAAAATAATTTTCATGATTAACCCATAACTGTTTTGTTCTAAGCTCAGTCTTTTTGACTTTAAGTGCCAACTTTTAATCCATAATGGAAATGAACTACTTAACGTTTTAATAAGATGAAGTTACAAAACAACAAGTACAAAATACTAAATTATACATTTAGATATGGTCCACAATTAAAGTATAAATTGATTTTTTTTTAAATTGACATGTTATAGGATAATGAAGTTGGGACACGAACCAATTTTCGGATTTTAAGAGTTTGGATAACAAATTAAAATAAAACTGTAATCAAAGTATAGACATATTTTACAGTACAGTAAACGAACTATTTTGATAACCAGGGTATTTAAATACCCATAAGCCAGGCCTGAACGCTTTGTAATAGCCTTTAAATGGGTACAGAAAAAAGAGGTCTACTGTATATCCTAGCAGATTTTTTCTTCTTCTTGTTCTTAGATATTAGATATGAGACGCCGACACAACTTTGTGCGTATTTTAAGGAGTATTTGAATGATTTCATGAATGTAAGATGAGTATGGACGACCTGTGTAGTGTGGTTACAAGTCGACAGTTTATAAGAAAGGTCCATTCATTAATAGCCCAATAGCCAGTGCAACTTGAGACCTACAGCTTTACGCGGAATCTGAACCACGTTGTATTGGTATAATTTTCTGCTAATTGACAAGCCTGATACTCAGCTCTTTTCCCTACACAACATCCGAACACTGACTATCATCAAACATGGACACTCCAGACATCCCGGACACTGACTATCAGCCAACATGGACACCCTACACTTCTGTAGTAGTGTCCATGCCGATAACAACCATTAAGCGGACACTATTTCGGTATTAAGAGGACCGAGCTGAGAACCTATCGCCTACGATCTCCAACACACTTTGTCTCCAAGTAGCTAGGTTAATTACGCTTTGGTAATCAATGTTGCGTATATATGCGCCATGGAGTCGATACTGGAATGTGTAACAGACATGTGTCTCATGGTTGTTAAAACCCGACTGAGTTGGCACCACAGGACCTATTAGTGGAGTGTGTTCAATAACTAGAACATACGAACTCTAGCCCTAGGAAGGCGCCTTGCCACCGCATGAACCCTATGACCAGGCAACAATGAAAGTCCACAATAAATAGTCCAAGACAGTATCAAATCAATAGACCTGTTTTAGGTGGACAGTTAGAACACATTGTATCCACACTTAAACTATTCTTCATTCACAAACACATTTACTTGTCCAAACAAAGTGTGATCTAGCTCCAAATCAGCCCCTATTACTGGCCGTCCATTACGGGTAGGTTAGACCAACATCTCATCAATTATTCAGAGTGCAGTGGACAGAAGTGTGTCGTGTATTTACTGCACCTCAGTTAACATATGCCACCTCACGTGTAGCCTCGGCAAATAGCTGATACAAACAATTCATTATACATAGTATAACAACAATTATTTCCACTTATTCCAGTGAATAATTACAAAATAATATAACAGATAATTGATAAAGTTGACTACTTTATAAGATAAGAAGCACCAATATCACTAACTTGTTATTATCTAAGTTCCTTTTGATAGCAGCACAGAATAAGCAGGTAACAAGTGAACAGCATTTGGTTTAGAGTAATGCAGAGAACACAGGTTCAATTTACGATTTGACAAGTTAATATGATTGCTAACGAAATTCCATCTAAATCTTGACCTCTAAATGTAGTGCCAGAAGTGCATATTAGAGCTCCCAAGACAATATTCTTTAGGGTATGGTAACTGTATGCAAGGAAATTTCTAGAGAATACATTAAATAAATATTAAACCATCGTTGATTGCAAGGTAGGTCATTTTATTTATGATCTTAGCTGAAATATATAAAAATGTTCTAATTTAATCTCGTAAAATGCTGCATATTAAATATGATCGATATGATGTGCCATCGTGGTATTTTACACGGTACAATTTAATATTCAGACACGAGCGCCAAACAATGTAGAAGAAGCGGTTCAGCTAAGAAGTTGACGTGGCTAAACCGGCTGGGAGTACACTACTACTAATATCCTGGGTATAGCCAGAGAGTTTAGCATTGCTGTCAAGCCGTGTGTGACACAGTTCATCTAGGAAGTTGACGTGGTTAAACCGGCTGGGAGTACACTACTACTAATATCCTGGGTATAGCCAGAGAGTTTAACATTGCTGTCAAGCTGTGTGTGACACAGTTCAGCTAGGAAGTTGACGTGGCTAAACCGGCTGGGAGTACACTACTACTAATATCCTGGGAATAGCCAGAGTTTAGCATTGCTGTCAAGCTGTGTGTGACACAGTTCAGCTAGGAAGTTGACGTGGCTAAACCGGCTGGGAGTACACTACTACTAATATCCTGGGAATAGCCAGAGAGTTTAGCATTGCTGTCAAGCTGTGTGTGACACATTTCAGCTAGGAAGTTGACGTGGCTAAACCGGCTGGGAGTACACTACTACTAATATCCTGGGTATAGCCAGAGAGTTTAGCATTGCTGTCAAGCCATGTGTGACACAGTTCTAGATGTTTCCAGTTTAGCAGCTTGACAGCTAGTACGAGGATCCAAGACTCTCAATACAGAAATAAGACGCTACAAAAATACTCATGCGCAATGATGAATATCTTTATTGAAAGGTCTACTATGAAGTCCTCTCTTCCATTCAACCTTGTGAAAAACAGATAAACAATATACAAATATAATTTAAAACAAACTAAAATTCAAACAAAACTCAATAGTTAGCAAAGTGAAAACTACTAATTAAAGACAATAGAAAGTGAATGAAAGTTATAAAAAATGAAACTAACATACATAGGCTTAATTTAATATTAACTAAAACCTCATTCACTTGTAAATTAACTCAACACATTAACATTTTACACATTACATTTTTACACATTAACAACGAAATTACATTCATGTATTTATATAGGCCTACTCATTCGTCCAGGTAATCCGCCATGGAAACAATGCTCACCGCCAGGCCGGCTAAAGTAGGCCCTTCAAGCCGCGTCGTCCCAACATTTACGTGATTAAAATAAACAAGAAAGGCGGCACGTCTACCCGGCACCAAATCTGACCACCGCTCTAAGGTTAATCAGGCGTTACTAATGTCACAACTTAACCCGGCACCGAGACAGTTTGAAGGTAGGGGAGCTGGGTTCCCCCTCCACAACACCAAACATACGCCCCTCATTCTCTTCTTCCCCTCCCTCGAACCCTAGGCATCTCATCGCCCTAACTCCTTTAACCTAACCTAACCTAACCTAACCTATTGAACAAAGCGTTGCCTTCATTTTACAAAGCTCACCCCCATTCATTTTAAAACCATCACACACCTTCGTTTAGTAAAGCTCGGTCCCCGGACATGGACAGCGCGAACCTACGGCACCTTACGAAAAGGGGAGGTGATTAGGGGAGGGGAAAGAGAAAGGAGGGGTTGGGAGGGGGTAGTGTAGGTGGAATGGGTAAGAGGGGTGGCTGGTGCCGGGTTGACATACTGTCATGGCGGCCAGTGAAAGGTCCAGTGCCGTGTTGACGTGTTTTTTTATAACATATAAAGCTTGGTGCCGGGTTGATGAACTCCCACAAGAAATGGTCTCAACATTTCCGTAAGAAATATCAGCTCTAATATCTTAGATAACGAGTCTCAACATTTCTGAAGGCCTAGGGGTGGGTGGGGGATGGGGTGGTTCGACACGTGTGGTCGCTAGCCGTTGAGGAAATCCACTGTTTGAACAATATGCTTGACTACATGGCTATTATGTAACATGAAAATAATGACCTATAGAGGGCCCGAATATATTTATGTCCACGTCCCACATCTTTACGAGTATGTATAACTTATTAGTATTATGAAATTGGTGCAGAAAAGCGTAAAAGTGTGCCGATGTAAGGCTTTGCTGAATCCCCTATCATAAATTTGTTCTCCCATAAGAAACAACTATTGGTTGTACATTGTATTATATTTATGCGACAAAAGGCTACATTTATTTAAAATTTAACCTGGTAATAATGATTATAATCTGTAATGATTATAATCATTATTACTATTCCCAAAATATGACATGTTAATTCCCACATTTAAAAAAGTAATTACAAAATAAATTAAGGGACCAACCATTTAGGTGCGGATTATATAGACCTTAAAAATGAGATATTAAGCAAAATGTTATGACAACAAATAATTACTATATTGCATGCCATTCACGCTCTTTATTGAAAAATCACACTCAGTTTTATCGAAAAATCAATCAAGCGAGTTTAGTAAAAGCAGAGCTTTAACTCAAATTTAAATAAAAGTAATTGGTATTTTGGTACAAAAAATTATTTTATTTATTACAAAATTAGAGTAAAATGTCTACTTGGTATCAGACTTCCTACTAGTAATACCCTTTGTGAGTGAGCGTAGTCCAGCGGCAATAATGGACTACCGGCTACCTGGAAAGTGAGCCTAATTAGGGTTCTTCTGGAATTCGGAAATTTTGGGACATGGGACATTTTGAGACTGCAAGCCCCAAAACCAGCTATAGCCCATATTTATCAAGCTGCCAGGAAGGGAGGTTCCATAAACGACAAACTGAAACTGTAAATGGTATATTGAGAAACATTGACTTATGATGGGGGAACAGACATATGAGAAGATGCATATCAAGTGGCATTACAATTGATCTGTGAAAGAAATTTAAAACGACCAATAATGTGTGTGTAGATAAATCAATTTTTAGTACAACATGCAAAAAAGTAAGATCGCGAAATTGTCGGTGTTCCGTAAGTTTAAAGAGAGATAAATGATTCAAGAGTGGCGTGTATGAGCATCACGCCTTAAATTGAACATGAAACGAATACAATAATTCTATGCACGCTGTAACTTGTCAGAAATTGCAACAGTCATGTCGTCCATAACAATGCCACAGTAGCCTAGTTAAAGTGTGGAAAAATCAGAGTGCTAACTAAAGTAACTTTCATGACTAGGGGTAAATAATGGGCAAATCACCTAAGAATGTGTATTTCAGAAAATGCTTTTACAAATCTCAACGATTTGACCGTCCCGCCCCAAAGTTCTGTTTATCAACAGTCCTAAATTCTTCACTTTATCACTGTAATTAAGATAATGGTCCATTATCTTCAACTTGATGGCAGTAGTCAATATTAAGTGTAAGTCAAGAAGATCCAGTAACAGTAGTCTGAGTCTTGCTTTCGTTAAGTTTTAAACCATGTCGATGAGCCCAAGAAATAATAGAAGTTATGTCAATGTTAGTATTATTTACTGTATTTTGGAAGATGGAAATAAAAAAGTGTTGGTAAATCTGTTGATTGTCGGCGTATAAGTGGCAACGTGAGTGTTATATGACAGTAGTTACATCGTTAAAATACAAAGAAAACAGCAACGGACCCGAAACAGAGCCCTGAGGCACCCCTCGGGTGACGGGCCTTCAGCAAGACTAATTAATTGTTGTACGTCTTCACACACTGACGGCGATTCGACGAATAAGACTAAACCCAATCAATGCAAGTCTATGAGAAACCAAGAGCCTTGAGTTTAAAAAAGAAGAAATGGGTGATTTACGCAATCAAACGTCTTTGAGAAGTAAAAAACTGTTAAAACAGTTCCATGCCTTTTATCCATCGGTGATCGAATTTCCTAACTTATTTGGAGAAAGGCACTTTTGGTGCTGTGTTGAGTTCAGAAGCCAGATTGAAAATCTGACAGTATATTGTTATGTTCCATGCAAGAGGACTTTTGATTATAGACAATTCTTTCAAGGCACTTAGACAAGGCGGGAAGAATGCTGAGGGGCCTATAGTTAGAAGGTATTCTAGGTGAAGTATTTTTCTGCAATGGACGTACAAAATGGCGTTTTTCCAGGCAGCTGGGAAAACTGATAGACTTAAAGAGTTGTTGAAGATTGATCTAATTATTGGAAGTGTTACTGAAAGTAGATATTTGATGAAGTTATTGGAATGTTAACTGCGCCAACTGCGTTGCTGGTAAGTCTCAAGACAGGCTGCTAAGTACATCAGACTTTGTCACAGCAGAAGGTGAGGTGAAAGAGAACTGATGATGGCGAGGCACAACCTAATAAGCAGTAGCTCCTTGAAATAGTCCTGAGCCCTGGTCACATCAACAGGGAGGGATATTGACAAAATAGACATTTTCACATATAGGTCAAGATAAATAAGATGCATAGAGTAGATTTATTAATTACAAGTTGTTAAGACTTTAGACCGCAGAGTTTTACTTGATTTTTATTTGAGAAAATGTAAAGAAGAAACAGATTTTGCATTACGAAACTACTGTTGAACTCTATTTCTTAGTCTTTTATATGCAATCCAATCATCAGTAATTTTGGTCCGTTTAGTCTTGCGGAATACAGAATCCCTCTGTCTTTGCAGTTGCCGAATGTAGTCTGTGATCCAGGGGCCGGCTTCCTTATAACCCGTTTAGTAGTATAAGGTGCGTGTTAATCAAATAATGTGATAATGGCTCTATTAAATTCAATTATTATACTATCAACTTCATTAGGTCTACCTAAGCCAATGTCATCCCTGTCTCTGCGCGATGGGCGCAACCATTCAGCCGTTCCGACTAAATCATACAGCAATACACTATTTAATTGAGTAAAAAATGTAAGACTATAGGTAATTTTTTAATTTCCCTTGCCAGTTCACATGGGCCGGCAGGCCAGTTCGTTAACTTTATTCAACGACAGGGGTACCAACTGCTAGCTCAATTGTGGACTCAAACCTTGGACCACAGATAACTACTCTGTGCTTAGACATTATCATTCGAAGTCCCACGAAGCTTTAAAGCAATCATGTCGGCTATATTGTACTTGGTACTTATTCGTTTCACCAGTCCTTAGAGTGGCTATATCTTGAAAAATAACTCCTGTTGTTCCAATTTTCAAAATTTAAGCTTCGAATAAACATTCATAATACGCCAACGATCATTTAACTTTGAATGTCTCAAAAGTGTGGGTGTATACATATATATACAAATCATTCATGAAATTGCATTAACCTTTACGTATATCGAACACGCACCAGTACAACGTAAGACACAATTGGACTCCACAACAGCGATTAACTTAACTGATATATACAGATATAAACATGCAACAGTGCAACGTAAGAGACCACTTAGTCAAGTCACCAACAGCGATTAGCTTAACTGATATTTACGGATATCAAACACGCACCAGTGCAACGTAAGACACAATTGGACTCTCCAACAGCGATTAGCTTAACTGATATTTACGGATATCAAACACGCACTGTACAACGTAAGACACAATAGGACTCTCCAACAGCGATTAGCTTAACTGATATTTACGGATATCAAACACGCACTGTACAACGTAAGACACAATAGGACTCACCAACAGCGATTAGCTTAATAACTGATATTTACGGATATGAAACACGCACCAGTGCAACGTAAGACACAATTGGACTCACCAACAGCGATTAGCTTAACTGATATTTAGGCTACAGATATAAAACACGCACTAGTGCAACGTCAGACACTATTTGACTCACCAACAGCGATTTGCTTAACTGATATTTACGGATATCAAACACGCACCAGTGCAACGTAAGAGACCACTTGACTCACCAACAGCGATTAGCTTAACTGATATTTACGGATATCCAACACGCACCAGAGCAACCTAAGACACCACTTGACTCACCAACAGCGATTAGCTTGACTAATATTTATGTAGAGGCAATTTATTTTAGAATATATGGCCATTTTACAAGTATTACGTATGAAGTAAGTTCAATTCATTTAAAAAAAGAGCTCTGGTTCCCATTTAACGAAATATTCCAACCTTGGTAGAAGAGTCAAGATCCTTGCACCTGATTAGCAAACACTATGTAATACTGTAGTTGTCGTTGTCCGGGGACAATCCACTTGAAAGTAACTGTTGGCGTCAACGAGGCCGACCGCCGTTATGTGGCTCTATATCGATACGATGCCTTCCCATCTGATCGGTGTAGAAGGTAGACATCCCACTCAATAGTGATGTGACCATTGAGATCAATGAGAGAGAAAGGGCAATTACTAAC
Source organism: Stictocephala bisonia (assembly GCA_035578905.1). NCBI lineage: Eukaryota > Metazoa > Arthropoda > Insecta > Hemiptera > Membracidae > Stictocephala > Stictocephala bisonia. Next base: position 107,834 of record JAQJVL010000969.1, on the reverse strand, counting down.
TATGTACAGTTCAATGACTATGGCAACTGTAACATTACAGAACCTACAACACTGTGCCAAGAACCCTTCTGCCGATGGTAACGGTGTCTTCCCTTCTGATCAGCAAAAAGTTTAGTCATTTTACTTAATGTAAACTCTAACCATGGATGTGAACTACAGAAATAATGGCATTGACTGCAGCAAATTAATATTACAGTCTCTATAACAGGCCTATTGTGTGAAGGCAATACAATATCATCGATCTTATCAGTCTGCGGTGATGAGCAATAGTAGCACAGTAACTTAGTGAAGTCACAGCCAAACTGAAACTTGAAAGATATAAAGTTAGATATAAAGAAAGATATAAAGTAATATTGTAAATTATTTTAAGGTAAGAAGATCTCTATATCTTCTCTCCCACTGCAAATTCCTTAGCACCCAGTTTTATTTGGTTCAGTTTTCTTTGATATTTTTAAATTATCTTTTTTTTTCTACGCCAGTGGCATTTTGAACATGATGTTTATTAAATGCTGTTGAGGGAAAACGGACCAAACTTCTATGGCAAATTTAAGTGGACCTTCTGGGATTTGAACCAGTAACCATCTGCATATGAAGCAGACGTGCTAACCACTAGGCTAGCAAGAGGCCTAAAAGTTATGACAACAATAAATAACTTCTTGTAACAATTATTAATCTATTGTCATTGTTATAACTATTTATATCCCATTTTAATTTATCTTTATCTGTTGTGTTTCTCTTTGAGATTTTATTTAATTCATTAATCAATTCTTCCTAGTATTAATGTTTGTTAGATATACACGTAATAAAAAAATGTTTGTTTAAATCAAGTATACTATATATTACTGTTAACCTATCAATTAGCCAATTTGGCTAGAGAGTTTATTAAGAACAATGTATTTATGTAATAATTGATTGAATAAAATAATGTATTGATTGATTAGTAATAATCTAAAATGATTAGTACATATGAGAAAGATGTTTGATTTTAATCATACAGAATACGCGAATTCTACACGTCTTCACCAAGCCGGTCGGGCTGTTCCTTGTATAGGACGACTATAGATCATTAACAACAAGACCGCAACTAATTGGTCAATTAACGAGATCCCGTTGTTTTCCGATCGTCCAACCGGCAAACTTGACAATGAGTTACCTGTATTAAAACTGATCAATTTTTAAACATTAGTACTAAAAAATATAACAGCAATATATTTTTTGCCAATTTAGATAACAGATATTTAGTATTTTCTTTGTTTATCTAGTAAAAAATGTATACTGAAGCTAAAAACATAGTGACAATGATTATTGTACGTAATCCTCATCAATGACTTGAAAGTTATAAAATCTTAATGTTAAGATTAAACAAAGTTCAATGCAAATACTGTACAGTGTATACGTTCTTTCTGCTCTATTGTACCCAACAATGTAGGCCTACTTCTATTCACTGAGAACACAATAAACGAAACAGCATTTTAAGAGACTTTTATAAGCTGATAGGTTTCATTAAACTGGATGCAATCATAGTGTAGAGTTTCACAACAGATTTATATATGAGTTATATAAAAACATCTATACTCGAATAACATACATCATTCGAGTATAGCACATTTTATGATTTCCAATACAAGTAGGCCTACGTCTAGGGACGACAACCGAATGGCAGGGCATTTCCCTTCCCACTGCACTGCAAGTATGTAATGGGAGGCGAGAGAAAGAAGGAGAGCAAGAGGTCATGATCAACAGCTCCCGATAAAATCTCAAGTGAAATACAGTTTGCATTATTACGTTACGGTAGAGTGGCCACACTGCTAGAGTGTTCTAATGGCGGTTGGCCATATTGTAACCAACAACCTATATTGTACAATAACTAAATTGTTCGTCTTCAATGATCGATGTTCGTTTTCATTGGATGACAATTCTACGTAAATAGAGCACCCCTTACCTTTTCATCAAACCCATGAGGAACAAAACGCCCTTTTAAGTTATACAGTGTGTTTTTTTTTCTGTTCGAACGCACATAATGGAACTAAACATATTAGAACCCCTTAAATACTGAAGCCTCTATAGCTTATAAAAATTCCTCACACTTTTGATCAAAATTACATGTCATACTGTAGTACTAATGGCAGGAAGCTATAGACCCGAGGGTCACAAAACACAAAGTTAAATTTAGTCCGACAAGACAATTATAATAACAATAAGAACATAAACTACCATCAGAACGGTTTATTTTCATAAAATATAAATCTGCATAGAATTGACAATTGTCAACACTTGTTACAAATAAGTGGGAGAAAAAAAAAATCAAGTATTAAAACAAGTAAAAATGCTGATAACAAAACAATGTTCTCATGAAATAAGTCAAACTGGTAAATAGTAAGTTACAGGAATAAGCAAACTTACATCCAATATGTAATAAACTATAAGGGATTGATTCTACTGCGTCTAAGTTATAGTACATTACATAAAGATAATAAAGTTTCTAGAAAATCTCGTTTTTTACAAAAACAACTCAATTAAGTAGTAAAACATACAGCCAGTATCATTGTACAGGCCAGTAACTTGGATTTACCGTATTAATCGCTTTCGGAATATATAGTCGCTGATACTGAGCGTTTGATGCTGGGTTTTAACATGACAATCAGCTACATTGGTCTGTGATCCTACTAGTTATACAGTCACATTTAGACTCATGCCAAAAACGTAAAGTCAGATCACGGCAGGATGGCCAGTGTCACCGCTACTCTACACGATTTATCCTAGCGAACGTTGGTAAATCAGATCACGGCTGGATGGCCAGTGTCACCGCTACTCTACACGATTTATTCTAGCGAACATGGGTAAGTCAGATCACGGCTGGATGGCCAGTGTCACCGCTACTCTACACGATTTATCCTAGCGAACATGGGTAAGTCAGATCACGGCTGGATGGCCAGTGTCACCGCTACTCTATACGATTTATCCTAGCGAACATGGGTAAGTCAGATCACGGCTGGATGGCCAGTGTCACCGCTACTCTATACGATTTATCCTAGCGAACGTGGATAAGTCAGATCACGGCTGGATGGCCAGTGTCACCGCTACTCTATACGATTTATCCTAGCGAACGTGGGTAAGTCAGATCACGGCTGGATGGCAAGTGTTACCGCTACTCTACACGATTTATCCTAGCGAACATGGGTAAGTCAGATCACGGCTGGATGGCCAGTGTCACCGCTACTCTACACGATTTATCCTAGCGAACGTGGGTAAGTCAGATCACGGCTGGATGGCCAGTGTTACCGCTACTCTACACGATTTATCCTAGCGAACATGGGTAAGTCAGATCACGGCTGGATGGCCAGTGTCACCGCTACTCTATACGATTTATCCTAGCGAACATGGGTAAGTCAGATCTCGGATGGATTGCCAGTGTCACCGCTACTCTATACGATTTATCCTAGCGAACGTGGGTAAGTCAGATCACGGCTGGATGGCCAGTGTCACCGCTACTCTACACGATTTATCCTAGCGAACGTAGGTAAGTCAGATCACAGCTGGATGGCCAGTGTCACCGCTACTCTACACGATTTATCCTAGCGAACGTGGGCAAGTCAGATCACGGCAGGATGGCCAGTGTCACCGCTACTCTACACGATTTATCCTAGCGAACATGGGTAAGTCAGATCACGGCTGGATGGCCAGTGTCAACGCTACTCTACACGATTTATCCTAGCGAACTTCGGTAAGTCAGATCACGGCTGGATGGCCAGTGTCACCGCTACTCTACTCGATTTATCCTAGCGAACTAGGGTAAACCAGATCACGGCTGGATGGCCAGTTTCACCGCTAGTCTGCACGATTTATCCTAGCGAACTTGGGTAAGCCATACTTTATCACTAACTGTCTAAAGCGTGAAGGAACCTGTTAAAGTGGTGGGGAACAAAAAATGTCGTGCCTGCGCTGTTCGCAGGCCATCAACCATGATACCTTACGCCCAACTACTCATCTTGTCTTTCCATATTCTTACTTCTCTAGAAATAATGATTTTACTTGGTACGTTCTTTTAATAATTACTGGCACTGGAAAGAAACAGCTGCTCTCTTAAAATTCATATACACAAAATCCTATGGACAAATAATAATAATAATTTCAGCATTTGGCAGAATATATATACGTTCAAGAATTATATATACAGCGTATAGTTTTTTTGTCAGCTACCATTTTTTAAAATTAGATAAAAGCTGTGTTTAATTTGTTTAATTTTAAATAAAAACTCCAAAAGTCACAAGATATTAATAGAAATAAAAATTTAAAGTAATCTCCTGTCACAGAGCTAAATCCAATCCGTCAAGCCAATTCAGACCTGCCTCACTGATTATATATATGCTAGCTAATCCATCCGTAAAACAGCGCAAGGGTCACTCTGAAACTATGTAATCCATTGTTTGGATATACTCTCCACAATCAAATAACTGATCTACTGTCAAATCCATTCTTTTTCCAGTAATTACATCTGCCCACTCCAGTCCGGAACCGATTCAACAATGTCCACTCCCTACGAGGGAGGTTCATCCCACCTACTGGTACCTATTGATGGATCGTTAATAAGAAACTTATCAAGTCCGTCACAACTGTTACACGTTATGGCCCAGCTAGTATTGGGCGAGACATTTGATCTGTTCAACTGGAAAGCAGTACGTGGAGGAGGGTTTTGAGATTTTAAGCGACCGTTCTGACGTGGGAGATCCTGGGTAATGGGGAGATGTAGGACATTCAAGATCTTTTTTAATTCTTTATGTAGTGCCTCCTGACGTCTTATTTCTGGATTTGCTATATTGCACAGCACTGGGAACCAAGGTAGTGAAGTTGCCATGAATGTGCCACTAATAGCTCTCATGGCCCTATTAAGTTGGACATAATCGCTTTTGTATGTGCGCTATTGTATCCATTCGGGAGCATTGTATTCAGCAGCTGAATAAACCAGTGACAAAGCATTAGTACGCAGGACGTGTGCGTTGGCCCCCCAAGTTGTCCCAGCAATATGATATAGTATATTTGCCCTTGTTTTATTTTAGCTGAATTTTTTTGAAGATAGCTTTTAAACGTCAGCGATCGATCTAACGTTACTACCAAGTACTGTGGATGATCATGTTGGTGAAGTTTTGCACCGTTTAGAAAGACGTTTAATTTTCGATTAGCTAGTCGATTACTTAGGTGGAAGCAGCTACTTCAGTTTTTGACGGGTTAGGATTCAGCTTCCAGATTCTAAAATATTTTTTGAGAGTTGCAAGATCATTTGTGAGTATTTCTTCAGTAGTTGTAAAGTCCTTGAGTTGATAAGCTAAAGCAATATTGTCTGCATATATACATTTTCTAGACTTGGTGATTGGGGTGACAGCAGTATGGACGTTAAATAAAATTGGAGCAAGTACGGACCTCTGTGGCAGACCATCCATCGGCTGTCTAAAAGAACTTTCTTCACGACCGAGATAAACTTTTATTAACCTGGCACTAAGCTTCGACTCGAGAAGTCACAAAAGAAAGGGACAGGAAGGAGGTTGTGTAGGAACAAACCTTTGCTCCATACTGTCATAAGCCACTGTGAGATAAAAAAAAAAACTATAGATGTTTTTAACTTCTTTTCAAACGTTCCCAATCTCAATAAATGTTGTCAGATCCAGGATCTGGCCACTACATCTTCGGCCAGGGTGAAAATCAGCCAGCTCAACTGGAACATTAGAATCGAGAATGGGTGGTATTCTGTTGAATAACAGTCTTTCCACCAACTTATAACAAACACTAAGAAGAGCTATTGGGCGATAACTTTCCACTCGTTCAGGGTTCTTGCTAGTCTTCAGAACAGCTAACTACTTTTGAACCTTTAAGTGCTTATGGCAAATTGCCTGTAGCTAGTATCTTATTGTAGACAGTTTGAATTCATTGTTTCACTTTGCTACCAGCATGCATAAGAAATTCCGGAAAGATGCCGTCAAGACCGACTCCTTTCCCTGCTGGTATAGCGGAAATCGCCCTCCCTACCTATCTCTTCCTCCAGGAGAGCATTTCTGGAAACTTTTAGGGGTGCCAATTGGCTCTTTTTAATTTCAGTTAGCTTGTAAAGCACATGTTTGTCAGAAGAATGGCCGGCTGACTTCGATAAGCTGACTATTCGTTTAGCTATCTTATAGAAGCCTTCGGGTGGAGCACTTCTCTTTGATTTGGAGATTTACCAGTAGAGTTTCCTTAAAAGTGACCACGCTTTTATACTACTGTGGGTAAAGTTTATATCTTCAACAGTTTTAACCCATTTTCTCTGGGTTTATATTATATAGAAATAGACGAGATATAACAATTGGACGAAAATATTAGTATTTTCATATTTCTTACAGAAACTACACCCGACTTACAAAACTACAACACAGCTTTTACCACCATCACTAACAAATACAGTATCTAGATTTTCAGTTCAGCTGGGATTAAACGAAAACAAAGAAAAAAATAGATCGCTATTGAGAAATAAATTACAAAAATGGATAAACACATTATTTGGATATAATCATAAACGAACATTTAACTATTTGACTTACAACATAGAAAAGCTTCTTCACATCTTAACAACTCAATCTTACAGACATCAACGTAATTTATGCTGTATGAAATGCAATTTTACTCAACAAATATTGCAGAAGTAAAATGGAACGTCAGTGAGCGGCTAACCAATAATGGCTAGTCGATTCAATAATGGGTTAAAAGGGGTTTGCCGGAAGCAACCTAAATCTCGTTATCGAGAGCTGGCGAAACTGGGTTCATCTGTCGCTGTTATCAAGTTATCCTGAGTGATTGGGTACTGCTTATTTCCTGAGGTAATCGGCTGGATTGGCCCAAGACAGACGTGCTTTGGTTCTTATCCGCCGCTGGTTGGCTTTTGTTCCGTCCCACTAACTCAATTCTTCTCTGGCGAATTATTTTTTAACGTGATAACTATTTGGGAATGTTCTAAGGCACGAACTTACTTAGTGCCATTAAGTAAAATTATTGATAAAAAGCAAATAAAATAAAACTAAAAGCAACCAATAAATGTAATTAATTTAACTATTTATAATGTTTGCGTACGATTCGTCGTTGATAAAGTTTAATGTTTGTTTAGACACCATTAATACCACTATGTATAAATGTAATTAGTCAAAATCCGTTATATGCCCCATAACTGTATTTTCCACAACTTTGTTTTACTAAAAGGGAAACGTAAACATCACCTAACCTACTAACTTGTGCTTACTTAACTTAACCTGTGCTACCCAAGATGATCACGAGCGCTACCAAAGTTGATCACGTGTGCTACCCAAGATGATCACGAGCGCGACCAAAGTTGATCACGGATGCTACCTAGCTGATCACGGGTGCTACCAAAGTTGATCACGTATACTACCCTAGCTGATCAAGGGTGCTAACAAAGTTGATCACGGGTGCTACACAAGATGATCACGAGCGCGACCAAAGTTGATCACGGATGCTACCCAAGATGATCACGAGCGCGACCAAAGTTGATCACGTATGCTACCCTAGCTGATCACGGGTGCTACCAAAGTTGATCACGTATGCTACCCTAGCTGATCACGGGTGCTACCAAAGTTGATCACGCATGCTACCATAGCTGATCACGGGTGCTACCAAAGTTGATCACGTATGCTACCCTAGCTGATCACGGGTGCTACCAAAGTTGATCACGTATGCTACCCTAGCTGATCACGGGTGCTACCAAAGTTGATCACGTATGCTACCCTAGCTGATCACGGGTGCTACCAAAGTTGATCACGTATGCTACCCTAGCTGATCACGGGTGCTACCAAAGTTGATCACGGATGCTACCTAGCTGATCACGTATGCTACCCTAGTTGATCACGTATGCTACCCTAGCTGATCACGGGTGCTACCAAAGTTGATCACGGATGCTACCTAGCTGATCACGTATGCTACCCTAGTTGATCACGTATGCTACCCTAGCTGATCACGGGTGCTACCAAAGTTGATCACGTATGCTACCCTAGCTGATCACGGGTGCTACCAAAGTTGATCACGGATGCTACCTAGCTGATCACGTATGCTACCCTAGTTGATCACGTATGCTACCCTAGCTGATCACGGGTGCTACCAAAGTTGATCACGGATGCTACCTAGCTGATCACGTATGCTACCCTAGTTGATCACGTATGCTACCCTAGCTGATCACGGGTGCTACCAAAGTTGATCACGGATGCTACCTAGCTGATCACGTATGCTACCCTAGCTGATCACGTATGCTACCCTAGCTGATCACGTATGCTACCCTAGTTGATCACGTATGCTACCCTAGCTGATCACGGGTGCTACCAAAGTTGATCACGGATGCTACCTAGCTGATCACGTATGCTACCCTAGCTGATCACGTATGCTACCCTAGCTGATCACGTATGCTACCCTAGCTGATCACGTATGCTACCCTAGCTGATCACGTATGCTACCCTAGTTGATCACGTATGCTACCCTAGCTGATCACGGGTGCTACCAAAGTTGATCACGGATGCTACCCTAGCTGATCACGTATGCTACCCTAGCTGATCACGTATGCTACCCTAGCTGATCACGTATGCTACCCTAGCTGATCACGTATGCTACCCTAGCTGATCACGGATGCTACCCTAGCTGATCACGTATGCTACCCTAGCTGATCACGTATGCTACCCTAGCTGATCACGTATGCTACCCTAGCTGATCACGTTTGCTATTATAGTTGATCACGTATGCTACCCAAGCTGATCACGTATGCTACCCTAGCTGATCACGTATGCTACCCTAGCTGATCACGTATGCTACCCTAGCTGATCACGTATGCTACCCTAGCTGATCACGTATGCTACCCTAGCTGATCACGTATGCTACCCTAGCTGATCACGTATGCTACCCTAGCTGATCACGTATGCTACCCTAGCTGATCACGTATGCTACCCTAGCTGATCACGTATGCTACCCTAGCTGATCACGTGTGCTACCCTAGCTGATCACGTGTGCTACCCTAGCTGATCACGTATGCTACCCTAGCTGATCACGTATGCTACCCTAGCTGATCACGTATGCTACCCTAGCTGATCACAGTTGCTACCCAAGTTAATCACGGTTAACACCTACAATACGCATCTCTTTATTATTTAACATAGTTGTGGAAAATACAGTTTCAGACATATAACCGATTTTGACCATGTCATTATAGGTAAAACTTAAGTACATTTTCAAAATTTCAAAAGACCACCAACGAGTATACAAAGTTACATGGAGGGGGTTGAGTCAACATCAAATTGAAAAATCGTCTGTTAAATCGATCAGGGAAACTTTGTCAGCGGATAGCAAAACGTTCAATTAAAAATGAAACAAATTTATATAACTTCATAATAACTGATAGCTTACACAATATGGTACGCACTTAAATATGTTCTTTCAAAGTCAAAAAGATAGTCTATTGATTCATATCTTCAATATCAATACCACCAAAACGAACTAAATTACTATTTTACTTAATTAGCTAAAAAATAGTTCTCGCAAAATATTGGGAATAGTGATGGGTTTCCTAATTAATTGCAGCAAATATGCCTATCATAAAACTGGTGAAAATGAAATGATATTTGCCATACAAAAACTGTCAATAATGGAACTTATTGTTCTAAGCTCTAACCAACATTCGTTATGAGAAGGCTTGAGATGTTTATTTGTTAGTCACTCGTAGATGATGTTTACAACAGCTCAGGTTGTATACAGTCAGCTGTTTAATGGAAGGCAGCGCGGTTCGGCCTGTTTGATCAGCTGAGAGAAATAAACAATTTCCACACACCACACCCCAGCTGACCGAACCTATCGTTGCCTTACTTGCGTGCGAGCTTCACTAAATATAAAGATTTGCCATTAAAAATAGGATAAGAACATTTATTTCTGAAATAATTATTGTATGTTCCTGGATATGCGTTTTTCAAATAATATATTAATTGCATTCGACACTGTCGAAGTGATACCGACCGATAAATCTCAACGTTATTTTTCAGATAGTGAAAAAAAGCAACTATACAATAATTAATTTTATTTACATTAATTAAACATTTAATGGCTAGCATTAGTTAATAATACCGTGTTTGGGCGAACAATTGTTTGCACTTTACATGCATGCTTACATTTACTAATGAAGTGTGCCTATGAAAATATTTTGTATAAATCTCTAAAAAAGTCTACATTTAAATCACCAACTTGTGTTATCGACCTTTTTAATTTAAACCAGTCGGCCAGGCACATTCATTTCTAATCTTCTTACTCAGCGGGAGGAAAAATCTTAATACCTTAAATCGCACTTGTGCTGGGAACTAGATATTCGGCGGCCCTGCCAAAATTATGCCTTCTCCCTCCTTGGCGGAAACGTTGTTTCATAAATAGCTTGTGACTTGTAAAGCCATTAGCGTCAATAAACCGTTCTGGAAAATAAACTACCAAACAAGAACACTCAGCAAGATTTAAAAAGAAAGCATTTTACAGTAGGTCTAATTGAATTAGGTAGATAATTTATCGCCATAAAGGTGGCCAATTAAGCAAGCGGCGTAAATACCGGAAGTACATAGAATTACGTAAATGGAGGTAAAACATGCAGCTTATTAATCTAAGTCAATCAAAAAACTGGTTGAATCTACCAAACTCGTGACGAGTTATTTATTACATTATGTAACTTGAGATACATTATGTTTCTAAAAATGTGGATTTTAGGAACATTTTTAATTTAACTTAATAAAGGAATGTACCTAACTAAAACATAAATATTGTATCCTTTTTTAACGTGATATAATAAAATATTCAACTAAAAAAAATTAATGTAATAACTAAAATAATAAATGGTTCCAAAGAATTGCCACAAACTTTTTCCCATATTACACATTAAAAAAAAAAAAAATCAAAACTTTGAAAATTACCAGTTTGATTCGCAAATGTTTTTTTTTCTATAGCTAAAAAACTAGTCAAGTTAAGACGTGCGGTTTTTACTGAAATATTTTAAATTGTAATTTACATCTTTCCTGAAAAGTTAACCAAAATAGTTAGAGCCGTTTTTGAGAAGATTCCATTTTTGTATGTTTTTGCCTATAAAAATTAAAATTTCAAAAAAATGAAAAAATGTTCTAGAGATATTGGCTAAATACCATATTTCATAAAAAATTATCCATCCGTTTGGTATCCAGCGAACTGTATATATACACATACGGACAGACATAAAGTTTTTTTCAAAAAACCACTTTTTTGGGTTCAGAGAACCCTAAAATGGATTTCCAGACCAACTTGTAAAAGAATTGTTTTTGGACGATCACAATGCTTTCTCTATGGGAGAAAGTAAAAATAAAAAGTAATAAGTTTATGAATTAATTGATGATAACCCAATTACAACCAACAGCCTTTCCCGTGACAAGACTGCCGCGGCGTGAATGTAGAGCTACGTACGACTCTGCTATACTCAATCCAGGTTTTCCCAGCGAAAATATTTTCAATTTGTATTTTGAGGTTAGACGTTTCAGATAGATTAATTTATTGATTACTTTTAACGTAGGTACTTATATTACGAATACGTCACTTCTCTGATTAAGCGTATTTTTGATGTACAATACGTTCAATTTTAAAATTGTTGCAGACTGCAAAAATTAAATTAATAACAGTGAAACTCAGTAAATACTAATATATTAGCTCGTTGATTTGTAGAATAGAATACCTCTGGTAGAGGTGACGGCGGGCAGGTTCGTTCTCATGAGACAGGAAGTTCGTACGTTCCCACCCACTCGCGCTTTTTCACCCTCCGTTATCCGATGACCATCAAATTACTACCCGGAGTTTAGTGTATACGCGATGACCTCCATCAATAGAAATAGAAACGGTCCGTAAATCTAGAGTGTCAAAAGGCCAGTCTTATTTGTGCCACTACTGGATGTTGGGAAGTGTCTAAATAGTTCAATCCAGCTTTACAACGTACTGTAAATATTGTTACTGCAGAACTAATAAGATTCAATACTCCACCTTAGGTAGACAATGATAATTACATTTTATAATATATGTAAAACTGTGTCGCAAAACAATGCCAGAAGTGTAAACGGTACTATCAACTGTATAGTTTCCCTTCAGTTTAAATCCATAAAAAAGTTCTAATAGATTTAAAAGGTATTCTGTCTCTGTGGCAACGATCCGAAAAATTGGTATTTTGAAACGCAAACGGGCTTAAATATATAAGAACTTAAAGAAACGAAGACACAAAAAAATAGTTTCCGTACCCACGCCGTTTATGAGGTTTTAATAAATTAAATATTTTTAAATTACTTCGGACACAGACATATTGAAACAGCTGGTTGTTCTATTTAAATTACTTCGGACACTGACATATTGAAACAGCTGGTTGTTCTATACAACATTTAAAGTCTAGTTTAAGCTTTAAATCATATTTTAAATGATAAAAAAAATCGTAATCTTGGGAAACAGCAGCTCCAAAAAGTACACACTCAGTCTCAGATTGTCTCATAAAACTTCTTTTCCGGCTATCAGCCTGTCCTCAGGAAACAGCGAATGAATAATTTGTAAATAGATATTTTTTAAACTGTAAGCCAAAATTAATGAAGACTTGTCCATTTTAAAAGATGGAAAATTCTAAATATTTTGAAAATCTTAAGACAAACTAAAAAACATTGGTGAATTACATTTCTAATAAATTAGTTTGTGGGGTAACTACTGTACATTAACAGCACAACACCCAACGTAAGGATTTATGGCACAGAAGATAAGAGATCAATTTACCTTAACTTTGATAAATATGGCAAGAAACAATATAATAATTTAATTTGCAAAAGCAAATGTATTGAATGAATTATCGTAAGTTAAATTGTTTTATAAACATTGTTAGTTTTTAAGCTCAATCTTGCTTCTTTGTGGTAGGTTTATTTTAAACAATTTCATTCAATAAAAGTCACTTTGTAAAAGACTCGTCAAAATCTTAATATGATTTTTCTCTCTAATTTTCTTCTGCAGACTTATAAAAACACTGTACATAACACGGATTTTTAAAGAATGACATATTGTATGGAGTTATTTGAATATGATTGTTCATTCAAAAAGAGTAAGTTATATTAAAGAGTTTTCCACAAATTTGAAATGCACCACATTATCTAAGATATCAGTTAAATAACTACTTCTTGAGTACAGTATATAGATGGGAATAATAGTAATGTAAATTGTTAATCACCCTGTGTACACATTTCTCGTTTTCTTTTTTTGGGAATAAAATTAGATAAAAGTGTAAGACTTTTATTGCACCCTGTCATGGTCCCACCAATGTAACCAATACGTTGAACAACACTGGCAAATCTCCAACTAACCAATATGTCTTCTCCAAACGTACCCCAATATGTTTTATTTTATAAATTACTAGCTGACTGCTTTATGTAAAACAAAGAAAAGGTTTTACTGCTTTCTGAGCAATCTAGAGAGACATCTCTTTATGTCCTTTATTAATTTAATTTTTGTGTGTAGTTATGCTTTTTTACATATTTATCATGTACTAATGAACCTTTCAAATTTAATTTGTTTTAATGATACTATAGTAAAATATCATTTTCTAACTTAATCTGCTATTAAATTAAATCTTTTCTCTTCCTTTAACCCCAGTGGCATTTTCCTGATTATTATAGATATATGTGTTCATTGATTAAGTCAATATTGCTAACCATGAGGCTAGCAAGAGGCCCTTAAATAAAAATAAGTAATAAATCTTCTTTCAATAAGAATACAATAATAACAAGAATAATTTTGTAACCCGGTAAGGTGGAACTCTTGAGGTTCATGAGTGATCAGGAACTTTACACTTTTTTTTTTATTTGAGACTCTAAGAACCTGGTTGAGGTTCATGAGTGATCAGGAACTTTACACTTTTTTATTTGAGACTCTATGAACCTGTAAGGTCTACATTCTCTATCATATCGGAAAGTTGGAGAACTTTTGATGACTGAGTGCTGGTGCCTTTTATATTAGATTACTGGCAAGTAGTAAACTTACAAGTGATCAATTTTGATGTTACTATCATAATTTGATTTCTTTTTAGTTTTACATTCAATAATGGCATTGGAAAATATTGAGTGCCTTTAGAAATTATTTTGAATCCTCAATATTTGATACAGGGATGTCAAAAAATTTGTTTATGAAGATAATCAATACATTGTTGGCTATTATTGTTTGATGTGAGCTGATTACTGTATTACCTTAAAAGTGTCATTATATATTACTTAAAACCATATATAAATAATGATCACATCTATTTTTAATATCTCATTACATCATACAATTTTAGTCATTCTTTGATGGGCTTTTATGGACCTGTAGTCATACAGCATAATAATGTTAATTCTTAAATGTTAGTAAGATATGTTAATTATTTTTCCTAAGTTAAACTGGGTTAATTTTTAGTTAAGCTTTGGAAATCCACTTGAATAAATAACTATTCAAGGGTATAGAAGGGCATACCTCAGAACCTGTTCCCCCATCTAGACCAGATGTTTTATTTTTAGAGGGGAGGGAGCCTTCACCCTCTTTGTTGGCTTGAGAAGGCAGGTAAAAAATAACTCTTTAAAAGCAGGCAATGTTATTATGTATGCCTAGTCTGCAAGTCAGATAGTCTAAAACCTTTAAACTTTGTTTGGTTTAAAAAAAATAAGTTATTATACTTCCTACATAAAACTACATATTATATGGAAATTAAAATAATGCACTGTGCATATTCTTAAAAACCATGTCTGACAACTCCTTCCAGCTTCTTAATTATTCTGAAAAGAAATTTTTGGAATTGCATTTTTTTTAGCAATTACTACTGTACTAACAAATTTGTTTGAAGGAATTCTGAAGACTATCCTTGCAGCAATAGTCTACCTACTACTGCAATTTTATCAACGTTTTGAGATTTGAGCTAAAAAAACCTTAGAGATAGAATATATAATAAAGCCTTTTTATCTTTTTCTAAAGCTCTTTAATAGAAAATGTTGGCAATAATTAAATAAACTGTATATAGCAGGAGATGCATAAACATAAATAAGTTACAAGTTTTGATAAATAACAAAATCTTAAGATAAATCAGCATAGTAAGCCCAGTAACGATTACTGAACTACATACAGTAGTATATTCAAATAAAAATTATGTTTTACCTGATTTAACTGAAGAACTCATCAGGAATATCCCGAGAAGAATACTGAAGACTGCCGATTTTTTATTCACTTTTACACTGCACATGACGCGGGAATAAAAATATAAACTGTAAATTTTCGGTAACAATAATTTTTCTTTTTCTTTCATTTTAACTGATATAGTCCTCTGTTGTGAGAGGTTATGGTCGATGGCAATCATGTCTTTGTTAGTTTATTCACACTGACTTCAAAAAGCTTACCTGGGTGACAAGCTATAATCGTATAAAACCACTTAAATAATTAACAATTTTACGCTTAATACATTTTAAAAGAACAAACAAACAACTGAAATATTTCTATAGACACACGAACACATTGAACACTAGTATTTGTTTCTTCTTACGATTCACCTGAAGAACTGCACAGTGCACACCTGTGGATGATTGGAGTCAGGAATGCACTCGAGTTTTGAGGTAAATATACAGCCTGAATTCTTCATTTTGAGATCAATACCATTACTAATTTAACACCCCAAATGGTAAAAAGACGGGGAATAACTTTAGTGAATGTTTTGAACAGTTGAAAGAACTTTTAAAACTTTTGAACACAAGCAACATTGAACACAAGAGCGACCGACCATTCACCGCACGATCCGTTACACTCTGTCCGCTCCCCCACCACAAACTTTGTAACTTTCCTTGTCGTCGTTTGAAGCGCTAGCATATGGTTTGCTTGTGCTGCATTCTTGTGATTAAATTTAATAACTAAATATTTATGAGACGATTTGGAGAATGAATAATACTGCTCATAAGTTCATTTAACCAGCGATGTTAGTATACATAGTTAGTATATATATATATATATATATATATATATATATATATATATATATATATATATGCAGGGTGTCCCTGAACTCTCTGAGAATATTTTTAAGTATTGATTGTGGGTAAAAACAAGGCTTAATATCATATTTAAAATTCCAAATCACCCCATTATTTTAGGTTATAAAAATACAAAAACTGGCTATTACAGAAACTTGGCGAAATTGTCCACTAGTGGTGCAGTGATGTAGCCCAGCTACTTGGGTACAAAGTGTTGATGAGATTGTAGGGATAGGTTCTATGCTCTGTCCTCTTAATACCGACACAGCGTCCACTCAATGGTTGCCATCTAGGTGGACACTTCTAGAGAAGTCTGGGGTATCCATGTTGGTAGCACAGAATATAGACAGATATCTGTCTATATTCTGTGTTGGTAGTCAAGGTTCAGATGTTCTGTAGGGAAGAGAACACATGATGTGTCAGGCTTGTCAGTTAGATGAAAATCAGACCAACACTAAAGCCTAGGTCCCTTAGTTGCCCTGGCTATTGGGCTATTAGTAAATAAATAGCTCTTTCTGAGGGGCAGTCAACCTTAGTTGGAATGACTAGTAACTAAATTAACAGTTCATTCAAATTCAATTAAATGAACTAAGGGCTAGTTATCAAATTCAATTAAATTATTAAAGTTTAAAATAGAGCAATTAATTAGACTAATTTGTGGAGTACCTTTAAGACTCTATGCCAATTTCCATTCAATACTTTAAATGTTATGACTCTTCATAAATTTTTTATATATAAAAGATTCAAATACACAAAACATAATTTACACGATTTCCTCAAAACATGATATCCATTATTATGAATTAAGAAATTCAAATCAACTGAAAATTCAACAGTAGTTTTTAATTAGCTTAATAATCTCAACATATACCAATGTATATTAAGTTAACTCAACAATGTAAATATTCAGTAACACAAACAATTATGAATTTATGGTTATTAATTAGTTGTGTAGTAAATTGGCTTATCAAGTAAGAAATAGAGAAACAAAACAATTTAAAAACAACTATATACAATAATTTATTAGAAGTATGTTTATACACAATTGAAGACTTCTATAAAATTTAACTTTAATTTATACATAAATTAGACCAGTATTTCAAAGTAAAAGTGGTATGAAACCTCTGAAATCTATGAATATGCAACTTTGGAATTGAGCTCAATTTAGCTCTCCACTTCAAAATCCACCCTAAACTAATATGCGCTTATTATTTTTCAGGGGTAAAAAATACCCTTTATTGTTAAAACTTAAAAAAACTACTAATAAAGCGTTTAAAAGATCAAAATAAAGTTCAAATGAGTTGGAAAAAGGTTGTTAGATACTCTATAGCATTATTGATAACTTTAAATAATTTCTCAACCATTAGAAACCACCCCTTAAATATTATGAGTACATTGAAAAAAAATATTAACTGACTTACAAATTCAATTATTTTATATTTCAATTCAATATAATTCATTTTGATATTTTTTTAAGTGTAAAGAAATATTTAAAATTTAACTTTCCAACACCAAAAAGTTACCCACTACAATATCGCTACCTCTAGAAACTTCCCTATTTTATGAAGATGCATAGGTTTGCATGAAAATGTGGAATTAAGCTCAAAACATCATGTACTTTGAAATACACCCATGCCGATAGATGCTTATCATTTGTTAGGTGTGACAACTACCCCTTGTTGTCAAAATTCAGAGTACTGCATTATACTCTAGCACAGAATGAAATCAGATCCAATTACGTTGAGTGAATATGGGTAAATTTTCTACATTATTTGTAATTTTCAGCAATTTTTCATCCCTCAAACTACCCCTAATACAACTAAATTTAAAAAATCAATTGCTTGGAATAATTAAATATTGTACAGTATGCTTAGTTTTAATAAACTATTACAACGTAATGGATTAATTACTGTAACTTTTCGATCGTAAAACGTTGAAAGAATAAAAACGTTCATACACAATTCTCTTCAATTTCCAACCTATACAAATAAAACGAAAATCAAAATGTTCAGTAAAAATAAGCTATATTTTGTATACAAGCAGGTTTTACATAACAGAATTAGTTTTTGAATTTTTGAAAATCAGACTTCTGTTAAGTATACGTTGAGATAGGAACATCTTGTACTCACCCTGGCAGCTCCACTTGCAATTCTGCTAGAGGCTACTCCACCTGCACCGAGCATCCACCATCAGTAACTTACAGCAAGCAGTGCGAACATGGGTCCGCAGAAATCAATATTGTTGACCTCTTGGCCGAACTCCCGATTTAGTAATTCAGATAGTAAGTTTTCTTTCAGACTGAGTCATCCATTCACTGGTGTTTGATCCATCGATATAACACCTCCCCTATCTGTATTACTATTCTGCCAACTCTTGGGTGACAGGGTCAGATCAGTTGAGAAGGTTGAAGACTGCAAAATCACCTTACCGCACTGTTGTGGACTGATCCACCTGCCCACTCATACACATACAGTAGTAGTGACCCTCTTGCCCACACATACACAAACAGTGTTGGTGACCCACCAACTTACCCATACACGTACAGAGGTAGTGACCCCCACCCAATTATACATATACTGTGTGTCATGATTTGAGGTACAGCGACAATGAACACCAAGAAAGCCCACTTACCTTGATGCAAAGATGAACACCAATACTGTGGTAGTGATTTATCTTGCACGTCCACCCCCCCCGGACCACAAGGTTGATGAAATTTGTGTAAATCTTCTGTAGCAATAAGAGACATTCCATAGCCATTCACTTCACCTGTTCATCTAGTTTCTTCAATTGACCTTTCATATTTGTGTATTTTTTATGTATATTTACAATACTTTCATATTGGCTCATGTTTTAGGACCCTACATCAAAGATGTCCCTTGAAAAGTATTTAGATTACAAAAGAAAGCCATTAGGTTTATCTGTGGTTTTATTTGTTTAGAGCAGCGGTCGGCAACTGGAGGACCGCGGAAGGTCAAAGACTGGACTGCCGAAAATATTTTAATATCTCAATCACATAAATTATAAATATAATTTTAAAAAGCCTTTTCCTAAGTTTGATTGTCATCGTCAAGTTGGCAACAGCACCGCCGCTTAGCTTGACCAGCCTCATTAGTATTGTACATCAAAATATTTAGTAATTATTCTCGATGCTCCTGATTTTTATTTTTTATCGATATGGATCATAAAAAGCGTAAAGTTGATAGTGAAAATATAATTTTTTTGACTGAATGAACTGAACAGTATTGTTTTACACTTCCTGATAGACCTAGCGCTGTTCCAGTTTGCCTAATATGCAATAAAACTTTTGCTCTTATTAAAAGTACGAATTTAAAGAAGCATGAAACAACTCATTAGCAGTTTCATCAAAATTTTCCTCTGGGAAGTGAAGCTCGCCAAGAAAGTCTCAAGTAATACATAGCTTTTTACACAAAAAAAAACATCGATACTATTTAGTGTTATAAGATGAAACAAACACTTCAGTAAATAATTTTTTAATTTCGTTAGGCCTTTCGATAACAAAGTTACCATCTTCAGACACACAAACTATGTTTGTTTCATCTTGTAACATTAAATTATATATCCAGTAAGAAATGAGCTTGAAGAATAATACATCCATACTAGTTCAAAGTATGAGCTAGCAAGGAAAATCTGCAGTCGCAGCTTTGCATGTATGTTGGACGCTCAATAAACAAAAGAAGCCATTTTCAGACTCTGAGATAGCAAAATAATGTATGCTAGGAGAGGCCGCAGCACTTTTTGAAGATAAAAAGGATGTTGTTGGCACATTTCAAGGTATTCCATCGTCGGCTAAAAGCAATACAAGAAGAACCGATATATTGTCTGCAGGCAATAAAAGGAGTTTGCTAGAACTTCTACAAGAGGTGCCTTGCTACGCCACAGCACTTAATGAATCATGTGATATTGTTGATGACGAACAAATGTCTATTTTGTTGAGGTTTTATGATATTGAAAATAAAATATTAATGGAAGAATTGCTTGAAGTCTTGCCATTTAAAGGCCAGACTCGTAGAGAAAATTTATTCCAGACTGTTGATGACTTCATGACAAAATCAAACATTAGTTACGATAAAATGGTGTCTCTGACAACTGATGGGGCTCTGGCTGTGGTCGGCAAAGAAAGGAGGCTTGCAAAACTAATCAAAGAAATAATGTGTAACTACTGTCTTAGCAATGCATAATTCATCAGGCAGCCCTATGTGGGAAACTTAGTAACTATCTGAAAGAGGTAAATCTAGTAGACCTTCTTATTTAGGTTATATTAGGTTTTTAATTCATTTTTGCAACCAGATATTACAATGTTATGAATATTTTTATTTGTTGTTACACTTCTATGAACATTAATATTATTTATCTGTGATAGTCAAAACCCAAACTTATATATTCAATAATCAATAGTATTGATTTGAGCGTTAACTTGATTCACTCGATGGAGGTGTATAACGAAGTTTCGCCTAGTTTTTTCCTGGACCTCCCCCAAACTTATTTTTAATATATCTAGACCCCACCCAAATATAGTTGCTGACCCCTGGTTTAGAGAGTTGTTGATGAGTTTTCTTAAGGAGCAGTGTTTGACTCATAACTACTCCTATCAGAATTGTTACTTTAATAAGTAACTGTAACATAACATTGTTTTTTACTGTACTCACAGAGGCTATGCTCAAATTGGCTGTTGTTATGGTAGATATTAGCTACTACAATATTCATGTGGATCAACCACAGATTCATGTAACACTTATATCTAATAGAGTTTATGGAGTATATACCAAGTAGCAAGCAACCAGACATTAAAATAAACTCCCTTTATAAAAGTTACATATGTATATTTGTTTTGAATGAACATGACCTTCCAGTTGTTACAAGAGAGCTCTTACAACAAGCAGCTAGTAAACCTCTCTATGTTATAGACATGGTAGGAGAGGAAGTGAATATCCCCCACTATATTTCTCCTACATCTATTGTGTTCAGTCTGTTAAAAATCTAGCCATAGATATGATTTAGTTGGCTGCTTCTATAATTTGCTGGGTGTTGCTTGTGTGGATATGTCAACATAGTTATAAATATAAACCACTGGAATAAATATTAAGATAGTAAAACAGTAACATTAATTAAAATAATATTTCTTCTTTTAAATTGTGATTTTACAATAACTTAATTGGTTACATGCATCAATCAAAATTTAAAGCATCATTAAATAATAAAAACATGTTTTTAGAAGAAAACAATTACAGCTGAGTTTGTCCTATCCGAAATGTTGATTTATAAACATGAATGTACAACTAACTGTGATTGGAGAGGGAAATTCAGTGATGCACATGCTCAAACCAGACACTCAGCACTACGGTCCTGCCTGTATTAATTGCTGTAATGCCATGTTATTGGAATAGTTATTGTATATAGAACAAATTTGAACTATGAACTATCTAACATAACACCCCTTATTTAATTGCCTCTTGTCTACAGATAAAAATTATAAGTAATGAAATAAGTTTGCCAGTGAGTTTAAGTATATTTATGCACTGATATATGTGTCAGGTTACTGATATCTATACACATGTCACATTTGAAAATAATTTAATTAAACACCATTTATGGTGAAATAGTGATCATAAAATATAGCATTCTTCTACTAAACACTTATTTCAACAGACATTCTTCTTTTATATATTTCTAATAGATTTAAAAGAACATTGGTTTGATTTTTCAATAAACACTTCATACTAAGGTACCCAATTGTTGATATTTATTAAAGATTTATATACTCCTGCAAAGTATAGAAGTTTTATGATGTAGGGTAAAATAAGATTTGTTTTAATTAAGCCCTTGTTTTTATAAAGCATTATTGTGTTTCCTTTTATAAGGATTTGGTTAGAGAGTATTACTTGTTAAGGCAACTCATAGAGAAGAAAGAATCAGAGGTTGCACCCAACAGAGTGTTGAGTAGTTCTCTGAGCGGATGGCAGTGCCAGCACTGTTGTCAGTTCATACCCTCATTTCTCTTTAAATCATGAAAGATAACGGTAGTAATTTTGCTACAATTTTATCAACATTTTCGTTAGTCGTAACTGTCACTGACACTGGACCCATAAGAAAGCATCCTCTGTTTCTTTTTCCTCTTTGGGTAACCCTGTATGTGCATGCCAAGGCATGGGCCTTATTTGCCTGTCTGCACATGAATGTTATGAAATTTAAATTAAATAATAATGATTAAAAAAATAAGAATAATAATATATAACAGTTTTAAATATACATAAATAGTTACTAGTTACATTCTATTTTACTTTTATTTATGGTATTTTTATTTGTAGTAAATTCAAAGTATTTCTCTTTTTTGTTTATTCAAACTAACACTACTAATAACTTTTGCAAGCTTACAATTTAACAAGAGAAACAATTTTAAAAAGGTTTTTAAAAGTTTTTGCTTATTTAATTATTGAAAAATATTTGATTAAAAATGGTAAATGAAACAATATCTAAAATTGAAATATTAATATAGATATTAAAAAAAAATATCAAGTGAAAGATTCATAGAAGTGAGGCAGGCATAGACAATTGACAGCCAGTACAATACAGTATACAAATACTTCTAACTTTAGACTCAGGTAAATGAACAAGCACTGTAGTTATTCTGGTGTTTTTCTGATGTAATAAACATGTTAAAAATTATAATTGGACAATATACTTGTGTGATTAAGAAATCTTCATATTACAGTCTATTCTCTACGTGCATACACATTGTTCAGTTATGGAGGAGTTATTTATATGTACATAAATTGAACCTTATATTTACTTGGATATTGTGTGATTGAGAGACAAAATGAACTTAATAAATTAAATCAATACAGAAAAAATTAACCACCAAAACATAATTACAATTTGACATTGAAATTTCTAATAAATCTAACCCATACAGATCCAACATATGGGGTATTTCAATACGTAAGTGAACAAAATAAGGTTATACTAACCACATAAGAAAAAATTCTGCAAATTGTTAAAAATATAAGCCTTCTGATCTACTAGTTTCTGAATACTGATGATTTCAATTTAGGTTTCAGACAATGGTAATTTCTTCACATGAAGAAGTGTTTTTTTCTTTGTCAACCACAGATATGTACTACAAACTGATTTGCACAAGAAAGTAATATAAATATAATAAAATTTAAGTTCAACCAAGCAAATCAAATACAATATTTTAAATGTTGTGGAATCTAGTATTAAAAGGACTTATCTTTTATATATAGGTTTATGTTCTTCTTAGAGCAACCGTGTCAGTTTGTTATGTATGTAGTTTACATCGAATTTTCAGACTCCTTGCAATGTTAGTTTCAAAACATTGTGAGCACTAAAACAAACTGTTGTTGAACATTGTTGCACTGTTATATTCCATTAAATATTAATATCTGCAAGAAGTCTGAAACGTCAGTAGTAAATGTACGTTACGCATATTACTCACTAGCTGATGACCATAATTCAAGGTCGTGGCCGGAATGACCTTGAAACTACACATTCTAATCATGACTGTCGATCCCTGTACATGTAAGACTTATCTATTTTCCCAAAGTCGGTGATTAGCTGTTTCAACAATATTTCACTCATTTTCGTTATATGGAACTTTTCACAGAAAGTTAGTTTTCATTTATTAATTATATAATCATTATTTAAAATTATTAGTTATTTGGATTAGATGTAGTGAATATTTATATTGTTTTGAAGCTGAACAAGCTGAGTGAATTTGATAATTTTCTTAAATCTTTGAACCAACATGTTTCTTCAAATCACAATCATGTTATGTGATGATTGCCAATGGCTAATGGCTGTATAGCAAATTTCAGTTTCAAATATAGTTTATAATAATTTTACAGATATTTTAAAAATGTTATTGTTCTTATTACATGACAGACTTATACTATTTTAAGCAATAGTGCTTATACCTGATAAGCAAACTGTTTGCAAATAGAACTCTATAAATACAAAAGGAATATCATTAGCCAATCACCATTCTTTTCTGAAGTGAAAACTTTTATTGGAAAACCTTGATCATAGCTTTTTGAGGGGATGTATTAATATTTTTGAACATCACATTGCCAGCTTGGTGGCTTAGTGGCTAAGAGTTCAGACTGCGGAGGCAATGTCTGAGGTTCAAATCCCCACTTAGCCAAAATGACCTATATGCAGAAAAGGGTTTTATTGGTTGTTACAGTTTTAATTTATACACCTTGTTCTTAAAGAGACTTGTACATTTTGTCTTGTGAAAAAGAACCACATTTTAAACAACTGAATGCCTATTTTTCTAATTTGTTTTAATTTGGAAGTAATTGGATCTACTTTTTGAATTAGACTCAGCACTGATGTATAATCCTTAATTCCTGACAAGAAAAAACAACATAAATACTCTTTTGAACTGTGGTGGGCCACCAAAAACAACATAAATACTCTTTTGAACTGTGGTGGGCCACCAAAAACAACATAAATACTCTTTTGAACTGTGGTGGGCCACCAAAAACAACATAAATACTCTTTTGAACTGTGGTGGGCCACCAAAAACAACATAAATATTCTTTTGAACTGTGGTGGGCCACCAAAAACTGTTGTGTGTGCTAAACTGCTGTTGATGATTCATTAGGAATGTGTCTAATTTTCAGATTAAATAAGAATTTATTTATGTGGCTAATGAACCATATTTAGACCTTCACCTAATATGATTATTGATGTTATTATATTCGTATTTAAGGAAAGCAGTGAAAACTAAAAGAATTCAAACAGGGAGATTAAAACTTTTTTTGTTTATCATTATAAAATTACCAATCATTTTATTTTCTCAGGGAATTTCACTAGACATAACACTGTTACCCTTAAAACAAATAGGGCATCACAGAAAATATCCGCCGTTAGATATGTGTGCACACGAAATAGCTGATTTTTTAACATCATATAAGCCTATGTCAAAGGAAATCAATAATTTTACTAGCATATATTCACTTTTTTTGTGTCTTGATTGTATCAATTAGAATATTAAACATTTGTAATTTGTTCTTTAGTAAGTGTTTGGAAATTTTGATTAGTTGGCAACTTTTCAAATTGTTCTAACATTGCCGTTTTTAAGTATTCCACATCAAATGCAAGATAATCCTTGTATATAATATGTGAAGCTATTTTTTGTCAACGCAACTCCTCCCTTAATTTTTGACCAATTTAAACGGTGAGGTGTCAAAAAATTTGCCTTTGTTCGTAGTTGTGCAATAAGGTCTTAATTCTTCAATATTTTGACCCTGAAGAGCATTGGAAGCCCAAAGTACGTTTTTTTGGCCATAAGAATAACATGGGGAGAGATTTAAATGAACCGAACAGAACAGTTTTTTAATTGTAAATAATGATTTCTAAAAAGTTTTAACAGTTGTTGGAATGTAAACAATGGTGTTTGTAATTGTGAGAAGGTTATATATTTCATAACGATAAACCAGGGCAGGATATAATGAGGATTACAAAATGACCAAGTAATTAATTTAAGGACCTCTTGAAGCCAACAAAATTTTGTTTCAGGAAATTCATAAGAACTTTTTTTAAAAAACATAAGTTACAATTCTAAAAAATGTATAAAACTTACAGAACATATTTTTGTCAACTAAATATTAAAATATAAATGTAATACATTAATGCAGTCGTAATGACCCACCCGCCCGCCCATATACGTACAGTGCTATTGACCCACCCACCCGCCCATACACGTACAGTAATATAGGCTCAATAATATCATTGGGTATTTATATTTAGGTAGTATAATGTGAATGAGATATTGTAAATAAATTTAATATTGTGATTTTATATAATACAGTTAACCTAATATTATTTGTAGTGAAAATTTATAGCCCGAAGCCAGGGGACGAGGTGTAACGAGCGCAGCGAGTGATGGGGTTGGTACGCAAATCATGCAGGGGTGTCCCCTGTATATATTATTAATTGTTATTTTGACATAACATCCACCCGCTCACATTCACAACAGGTATAGACACGAACTCACATTTAGCATATATGCATGCACATGCCACAAACAAAACTTTTGGTGGCCCACCCCTGCTTCATGTAATACATATCACATTTGTTTCAAGTATAAATAACAGCAACAATCATAAATATATATATAGCATATAACTTCAATAGACTCATACAAAATAACCAATTTTAACATATTCTATATATATAAGGCTCAAATTTAACAGAGGTTTGTAATTTTATGATACTTAATATCCTTTTTACAGCATCAAAAAACAAATTAAATTATTTGATGGGAATGATAAACTAAACTTAGAATAAATTTAAAATCTTTGGTGACAAATAAAACAAATAAACTCACTTTGCGATATCTACATAAATATCCAACATATTTAGGCACTCAGTTCCTTACAAACTCATTGCTTTATAACTGTATAAAAATATATACAGATAATTTACAAAGTAATGGTTAAATATTATTAGTGTACTTACTTTACACGAGTTTACAAACAAAAGTTTTTAAGAGCACTAGTCTTAAACATAGAATATTTACAGAGCAAAATACTGCTAATCAATTTAAGACATACAGCAACACGTTGTGGAAAAGTCGAATAAGTTATTTTACACCAAGAAAGACCTTAAATTACAGTGAAAAATACTGAAAAAACAAAGTACATATTTGAGATTTGGTATGTTTTTAGAACAAAACTGCTTCTATATCTTCTGCCATAGTGTGATTCGTGCAAACATGAACAAGTCCAAATCTTCAATATTGTTAAAAAGTCAATTAATATATACTTTAAGAATAAAACTACTTTAGAATTCACCAATTAAATTACATTAAACACAGCCAATCAATTAAAACTAAATAACAAAATTGTAAACCCAAAAAGTATTCTTAGTTCGAATAGAATAGCTATCAAATGTAACAGTAACAATAGATAACATAAAAATACATTTGGCTTTAAAAGAATTCAATTGGCAAAAATAGGTTAAATATTGAAAATATTTAGACATACCTGTCAACAGTTCAAAATGACGTGAAAAAATTTTATATAAATATTGATATATGAACTTACTCCTGTAGGAACATGATGGTGCTATGCAAAGGGAATAGCACCACACAGTTATATACAAGTAGATATACAAGTCTAGGCCGTGACTACAGAACGCATCTTATAACTTGCTTATACAATTAAATAATTAATATACAGGTGTGAGTGCCGATAATATTCCGTGCAGTGTAATAATAAGGCAAATATAAAATGTAACAAATGCTATTTAATACATATTATATAAAAACTTTATGCTTCGTTAAAAAAAAATTAAAATAATTATCTAATGACTCAAATGTTTAGTGAAAACTATTAAATGATTAATAGATAATTTTATTTTGAAAACAATCATAAGTTGTGAAAAAAAATTGAAAGAGAACTTAAACTATGCATAGTTTATTTTAAGAGGAATGTTTCAATGAAGATATAATAGATTCTTTTCAAAGCCAAAATATTCAAACATTCAAAGTATGTTTGCAGTAAAAAGCATTAGGATTCCTGAAAGAGACAATTTGAGTAGTCTAGACACATTTTATGTGATCTAGTCCAGTAGCTTGTAAAAGTAAATCAGCATAACTACTTTTGCTGCATAGCCATTTTGTAACGTGTGGGCTTCGTAAATTTTAGAAGACAGCCAGTTTTGTAAGATGTGCACAAATTGCGCTGAATGATTCTATTGGTATTCAAAGAAAAGTGTTGAAACTGAAATAGATGATATTATGAAATTGAGCATTTGAGATTAATAACTATTATGCCTTATTAATATTCTAACTTCACACTTGATAGAAATTGGAATAAAGAACTTGAAATGAAATATATGATCAAAGTAGTTATGAATTTATAAAAAAATTGCTTTATGAACCCGTGTTTCGTAATATTGGCTTTTATTAGAACATGAAGAGGACTCACACTACCAGCAAAGCTAGCGACCTTAGAGGGATGGTGACCTTACGTTCTGACACTAACGTAAGCCCGTTTCTGCTAATAAAAATGTCAAGCACGGCTGTTCCTACCTGCCTGGTCACTGGGGATGGTTCATAAGTCAACTTTAAACAGTTTGGTTAAGTGTTAGAGCAGGCGTCTTAGCCCTAACTTGCCTAATAAAATAAGACCTTCAACTATTCATTGTAAGTAAAAGAAGACAGTGGCATAACAAGGGGGGGGGGGATTTGGGAGTTCTAACCCCTCTCCATTCCATCCAAGTTACAAAGTAGAAAATTTGTAGCTATTTTATAGTAAATAAGCAGGGCCGGATTTCCCAATAGGCCCAGGCCTATGGGCGCAAGCTCCCAGGAACTGTCCAAGAAAAAATTTTAAAAATATCTAGAAATAAAAATAAATAGTGATAACTTACCATATTTTTTTGGAATTCATGACCTACTACTGAACGTCGACTATTAATAATATTAAACGTACCTTCTAGCGTTCCTTATCTTATATAGTAAGGAATGCCAGAAGGTATGTTTAATATTATATTTTGTTGAATTGATTAAAAATAAAATCAGGCTAATAAAGCATTCTGATTTTGAAGTTTCATTGGAACAAATAATTGTTGGTAAAGTTAAACTATTTTTCAATTTTATGCATCAACTTCGTTACAAAATTGATCTCAAAAATGGGAGAACTGGCTGTAGGGATGTTGTCGAGCGGTGCGCATCGTATTGCCACTGCCAGGCCTATGCAACTCCCATGTTCCTCGTATAGAGGAGGGTAACCGTCCTAGTGACAATAAATAACTTCAGATTGCTCCGTGATTCCTCATGGCGCTCATTCTTTGGCGCATGCGATAAAATTCCATCGTGGAGTGGTGTTTAAGCCATTAACATATAAGCCTGAAATAATTTTTTAATAAAGGTTTTTAGGAAAGTAACTTTAACCAGACTAGAGGGTGGAAAAAAAGTATTGGGCCTAGGGGCGCCAAAATGCTGAATTCGGCCCTGTAAATAAGCTATCGTTAGAAACTAGAACTATACCAATAGAAAAATGTTAAAATGTTTGCGTGAGAGAAGTTAAAACGAGCAATACTTATACATAATACGTGAAGCCGTTTTTGTCCACACAACTCCTCCCTTATTTCTTTGTCAATTTTAATGATTGAGGTGTCATCAAATTTACCTCTATTTGTAGTTGTGCAAAAAGGTTTCTATTTTTCATTATTTTTACCCTGAAGGGCACAGGAAACCCTCAAAGGACGTTTTTTGGCTTTAAGAATTAAATGAAAAGGGATTTAAATTAGTCAAAAAGTAACACCTGTTCAAATGAAATAATGATGTATACTTAAGTTTAACAGCTCTTAGAGTATAAACAATAATGTTTATAATATTAAGAAATATATATCTTCCTTAACACTATGTTGGTCACGCGGAGCACAATGGTGCTCCAGAGTTTTTAATTTCTGTCCCATTCTTAGTTGGTAATACTTGTGACCATAAGTGTCTGTCTACCTTTCCTTTAACTCTTTGTTTTCATGTCAGTTCAGTTTAAGCTCTTTCGCTTGACATATCTGGTGTTTACAAACAGATTATTTTAGTGATGAACGTTTGGAACACTTTGTGTTCCGAGCGACTAACAACATATTAAGTTTTTTTACCATCTTGAGTTTATTATTGTTATATTTTTATCATTGTAAGTTGTTACTATTTTTAGTTATATAATGTGCCAAGTTAATGTCTTTATGTGCTAAATATTAAAATGTCAGAACTTTACTGAGAACAGTCAGATATATGGCTAAGAGAAACAAAAGATGATACAGAAAGTGTTCTGGGAATGGAGAATGCTGGCGAGCTCGAAGAAGATGACATAGAACTTCAATAGATTATAGTGACATTGAATTAAGTGACAGTAAACTTGAAAGAGACATTTAAAAAACAAAAAACTAGCTAAAAGTGGAATATATTACTTGTGGGGCCGGGACAGGAACAGACAAACACACAAGTATTGACTGGTGTAAGAACAGAATCTGCCCCGAACATATAGGAAATGTTTGCTTCACATGTTCAGGATGAAAAAAAATATTACATGCACAGTATTGCAAAATAATGTTCGTTTTTGTATTCTAATAGCCTTATATTACATTTTTATAATTCTTATATTTTCAAATTAGCAATTTCAATATTATAAAATGTATAAAACTCATATATTATGCTTAATAATTTAAATTAAAAATGAAAAATATGTTAAAAGCCTTTCTCAGTTATTATTTTATCTAACTGAATTATTTGTATGTTTAATATGTAATCATCAGGTCACAATGGTTAATCAAACCTGGAGCACAATAGTGCTCCGCACGACCAAAGATGTTATGGAAATCCACGCAACCAATGGAGTGTTAATCTTAGTAAAAACATTGAGTGTTTGTAATTAAACTGTAAATAGGTTGAAACTCAAGTGCTACTAGAAATAAATGTACATACTGTATTATGATTTTAATTAATACCGTTTAACCTCTAATATTTGTTGTTAAAAGTCACATGCCGTGGCTGAGGTTTCACGAGCGCAGCGAGAAACAGGGTTGGCATGTGAAGTATGTAGGCGTTTCCCCTAGTATTATTATAATTACTAATTTAGCCAATTTGAAGTTTGAAGGTCGTTTCGGTTGGATTATGGGAACAATGTCGTTCATAGTCGTATTCCAATGACATGGTTACTCCCCTGCCTAACAAAATAGACTCGCCCCTTCCCTCATTGCTTGCTTCTAGATCTAGCTAGAGCTAGACCAATAGGCTGTCCAGTGTCGTCTGTTTATATCAATCATTATAAACACAGATGCTACTGTGTTTGTGACTGCAACATTTGCTATTAAGATATTGCAGTAGACACTATTTATAGGTGCAGCTCTTTGCTTTTAAGATACAGGACTGTACCATTCCCACTGCTGATAACAACTAAGTAGAACACAACTGGAACAGCGATTGCCCTCCCTCTTCATTTTCAATTTTGAGCACGAACAAGAATTTTTAGGGGATCGAAGTAACTCCAGGAAGCGAAACTATAATGACACACTATATGTGTCACTTCGTAAGAACTGGTGAGTAAACTGAACAAGTAATTTCACCTAAGGTTTGGGCTATCAGGTTATCTAACATTATTTAACTAACTATAACGCAAGTTGGTTATAACTTTATAACTTAAGAAATGTTAACTAAACAGAATTACAACAATTAAAAGATAATAGTTTATTGAAAACCCTTTGGACCTACAAAGCAATAATGTTTAGTTAAATCAAGTTTTTTAAGTAAATAAAATATGAAATTTTATTTTCAAACAGAAGTGAAAAAGAAACATAAAATAGCCTCAAAATGCTTATTTTTAAATGTAAATTAAAAAAAATAAGCCCTCCAATTGTCACTTCCAGGAACTATATTTATAAAAGAAATCCCTGTAAACCCCCTCCTGTATTTTGACCCTAGTTACGCCACTGACAGAAGAATGCATTTACACAGAAAACTATCCTGCATTCAGCCAGTGGGTTCAGGTATTAGGGAAGTGTGTGGTGCTTCACAAGGAAGTGAACTTAAGTTGGCTCCCTAGTAAGCAGTATCTTAGGTATTTGCTTACGACAGCTTAAATCATCTGGTAATTTAAAATGTAGAACTCTTCACTTGCTCGAGGCCAGTTAAAGCATGGTGTGAAGCTAAATTCTGGGAATTCCACTAAAGTAATATATCATTATTTGAATTGCCATTTAACTAGTTATGAAGGTAAAACAAAGCAGAAAATTCAGTATTATGATTTACAATTAATTCTGAGAATGTATAATAGTAAAGAATAACAACATTTGAGAGCTGAACTACTAATTACATGCATGTAACATACAATGGTGTTACTAAGAGATTTAGAATCAACTCTCAACTGTAAGTATTAAAAATACCTTTGTTAGACAAGTTTTCAATTAATTAGTTATTTTGAATGCTGATTATGAGTTATCAGTAAACAAATTCATCTGAATTTGGCTCTAATTTATAAAATATCATTTATTTTATAACATTATATTTTAAAAGTATGTTATGTTTAGGACGAAGGCATACAAAAGTAATTTTCAATTTACAAAAAGGAATTATCGTTTCCAAAAACAATACAAATCAGTTTCTACTTAGAAATATACAGAATAAAAAAGGCTATGATTAAAATGATAACTGAATTATATCCATATTTTATCCTTTTATCAGAAGTTGTGATATATTATTTTGATATTAGACAAAAATAATTATATTATTGCTGAAAAATGCATCCACCCATATATTTAATTAAGAAAAATAACAATTGTACCAGTAATAATAATTTACACAGATAAAGTGCTCACACACTAAGATGAGGATGGAACACCTCTTAAAAAAAAAAAAAAAAATTAAATTGAAACTTATTTTCAATAAATGCATTTCTTTTTACATTTAACCAATGGCATGGTGATATCTTCAGGATACTTTTAACCTTAACTAATTACATTATAAAAACATATTACATTATAAAGTGGTCAAAGATCTTATGTATGTACAGTTAGGCTTACTAAAAATTGTAACAAACACTGATCACATACATTTAAATGAATCTTAAGGTAGAGAAACAGGAATGTTATGAAAATAGCTTGTATCATAATGAAGTCTTATAAAAACTCTTTGATATATGTAGCCAATAATAGTGAATATAAATCTGATATGATTATATTAACCAGTATTCAGCTGTATGGGTGAAACTTGAGAGAGCGAGATGAAGGCAAGGGTTGGTAGAGTATTTGAGATGACCGATCTGTGACGTCACCTGCGCTGAATCGGTGATGGTGTGTACTCCAGAGGGCAGGTGGAGGGAGGGGGTTAGTAAGCCAATCTGGGGGTTTGTTAAGCTGATTGCTTTGTTTACTATCACTTTCACACATTTCCGACTCCGAGCCGCTGTCCAGCCACAACATAACTGTCCGTCGGTTTTCAAGCACAAACTGTCTGAAGTACTCTAGGGGAATGTCAGTCTGCGTTTCAGCATGTGTGCAGCGTTTTGCTATAGTTTCTGTCTCTGATTCCCAACAAAACATATCTGGAGGATGGGAAGAGCTGCGAGGCAAGGAACACTCGTTCCCTCTAACGCGGGGCAGGTTGGGATTGGAATGTGCAGGTAAGGGGAATGGGTAGCGATTGTTTGCCACTGAGTTAGTTGTTGTTGCTAATTCTTGCAAAGCATTAATTGCATTACGCACCTGAAACATAGGGAAGTATTTATAATTTTACTATTTAGAATTAACTGAAAAATCAGTTAAAACCTGGTCTGGTTAAATCAGTTAAAAATCAGTTAAATCAGGAATGGTCTGGTTAAAGAATGGCTTAAAAAACTAATTTTTGACAGATTAAATTTTCTTCTTTTAGTATAGATGAGTAATACAGTAGACTATTCCTTCTAGTCAAGTCCTCCTTGGGGCAGTTACAGTCTGCATGACAGTTGCACATGGGAGAAATTGACAGGATTGCAACTTGTAGTCAACAAAATATCCTAAGTCAGGACTCAAGATTTTATTTCAGATATACTGTTCAAATTTACTGCTGATTAAGACTGTTATTTTTTCCTTAATATTAAACCTTATTTTAAACATCAAGGACCTAAAAAAGTAAAAATAATTATTCA
The DNA here is from genome assembly GCA_035578905.1 of Stictocephala bisonia. Classification (NCBI taxonomy): domain Eukaryota; kingdom Metazoa; phylum Arthropoda; class Insecta; order Hemiptera; family Membracidae; genus Stictocephala; species Stictocephala bisonia. The sequence continues at coordinate 74,086 of JAQJVL010000969.1, read as the reverse complement.
TTATGTAGGAAGTCTCTTGTAGAAGTAAGGAATGCAAAAATGGACCCTCATCCATGTATTATCATGGTCAGTGAAAAAGGAAGGGTTATGGTACATCATAATTGCCTGTCTCCCTCATGCTTTGCCAATTTGTAAATTAGATTAATATTTAATTGTGACAAAGTTTACACAGCTTCATTTCTCACAATTAGACTGTTTAAAATATTAGTTGTGATTGAACCTTTGATATAGCATCTTACCTCATTAATCAGAATAAACAAGCAAATTAGAGCCCTTTCCAACTATCTGGATTTACTAGCTGGGCCATATTTACAAGAGGGCTTGATTGGCTATAGCCCCAAGTGGCAGATTTAAAAAAGCGGCGATTTTTAACACAAATTTTTCAGCAGAGATCTACAAAAATTACGAATTTTAAAGATTTACTAATATTTTATTTCCCTCCTTTAATGAGTACATTCGCCTACGTCAAAATGCTGTGCATTAACGTAGCAAAAATTAAATTAATAAAAATGGAAAACCTTTCTTAAAATTAAAGTTCAAAATGTGAATGTCTATGCAATATATTTATTTATTAAATTAGAATGTTCAAAAGTAAAAAGGTAAGTTGTTCTGCTCATTCCCTGAATTTGATTGGGAAGCACGCAGCTGGATGTTGTCAAGAAAGCAACCAATCTTTTTAGCTGCTTCAAGGGTTGTTTGTATTTTTTCCAAGCTCAACCAAGAGATGAAAAAAATTTAAAAACCTCCTCCAAAGGAAATTAAAAAACAAAGAAAACCTAAGTTTGAAAGGTTTGTCAACGACTCGGTTCGTACATTATGATGCCTCCAATAGCCTCAATAGAAACTGGAAAGGAGTTTTTGCAGCCCTCAGTGTCATTGCCAATGACAATAGCGAGAAAAGTAACACTAGAAATGAAGCCTCCGGATACCTGAAAAAGTTGAGTCAACCAGAAACTGCTTTGCTTTCTTTGTTGTGGAGAACTCTTTTGGAAAGGTTTAATGCAGCTAGCAAAGCACTCCAGGGGACCAGTGTAAATATACATGACATCACACAAGTGTACAAGTCACTAACCGAATATGTGTCGGAAATATGTAATAACGTTGAGATATACGAAAACTCAGCTCTGGTTAATTCTGTGGTGTGTGAGTATGAAGGCACTTGCAAAAGAAGGAAGAAAATGAAACTCCAACTTGGAGAGTTCCGAGAAAATGAAGTAGTTGTCAGTGGTAGAATAAAGTTCAAAAATGACACTTATCTTGTCATTGTTGACAGGTTCTGGTAGAGATGACGAAGCGGAAGGAGATATACGACGAGCTGTCTGCACGGTTTGAGCTACTTTCTTCAGGGGTTGGCTGGGAACGTGGACAAATCACTATAAGTGCCAAAAAAACCCTGCAACGAGTACACTAGAGATCTCCCATATTTGAAACATTTGCTAACGAATGTGTCCACTTTTTTGGTTTTGTCAAAAATGTCGACAAAGATCCACAAAAATCATTTGTTGAGCTTCTGCAGTTGGTCTAAAACACAGGGTTACAAGAGTTGTACCCATACATGAACATCGCACTCTGGCTCTTCCTCACCACACGAGCGTCAAACTGCTCTGCAGAGAGATCGTTTTCTGGTAAACTAAATAACGTATTTTTTATTATACCTACATTATGAATCAAAATAAATAATAATATTGAAACTGTTAGATGTACCCAGGATTATAAAGCTGACATTGCACAATCTATTAATGCTAGAAAATCATGAATGAGGACTTCCTGAAAGTCCAATTCCCCCGGGATGGAGGAAGTATAATTTTGCGTTATTTAGTGTTTTCTAAAGGTGGTAAAATCAAGATAGCCCGTAGGCGGAAAAATCGTAAATCCGGCCTTGTTTATTAGTCCTTGTTTCATATGGTATATTTTATTGCGTTTTATATTCAATTGTGAGTGGAGCAAACTATATTTTCAAAGTTAAATGAAAACCATTTGTGTCATCTCCATTATGTTTGTATAGAATGGCAGCAAATTATATTTTCAAAGTTAAATGAAAACCATTTATTTTGAAAATCATTTGTGTCATCTCCATTATGCATATATACAATCTATTTCCATAAAATTTTCAAAACTACCCTAATGTTAATGTGGTGTGTGTAATTTTAAGGTGATATTTTGTATACTTAAATTCTTAGATACGTTTTGTTGTGGCGATCCCTTATCAGTAGACTATTAAGTCGAACATCCTAACTCAAAGGTATCTGTATTGGACTCAAAGGGTTTTATAAATATAGTGTATGGTTTATTGTCTGCTACCATTTATTATTTAAAATAAATAAAAGTTGTGATATATATTTGGCAAAATATCCAAAAGTCATGTGATATCAATAAAAATTTAAAGTGATCTCCTATCACAAAGCTAAGTCCAATCCATCGAGCCAATTAAAACCTGCCTCACTGACTCTATCAATTTTAGCTAATCTCTCTGAAAAAAAGCGCAGGGGCACTCTGTTACTGTGTGATCGATTGTTTGGATAGACTCTACGCAATCAAATGACCATTGAAAGAAAAAAGTCACTAAAAACAACAATAAATATGCTTAAACTATTTCAAGGAAATTTTGTTTCAGGTGAGCATTATTTTGTTTTTATATCTTTTCCCAACAATGTTTAACCTAAGATTTATTTATTGGGATAGTTTATATTTTTTTCAAGGATCACATGAAAGCAAAGCTTGGGACTTCACTCAATTTAAAAATTTTTTAGGACTACTGGACTATATTTATTTTGTTATTGGTCCAAACGTTATTTTTGAGGGTGAGCTAGGGTATAGTTTGTAATAAGAACTTTTCTAGTATTGCCCAGTGAACAGTTGCTCTAGAACTCCTCATGAACAGTGATTACATTAATTATACATTACAAGTGAACGTCACTCAACACAAATATATTACTAATTCTTTTGTGAATTCCACTGGTATGAGGGAGGTGAACATGTTTTGCTGAAATTAATCACCATAGTATTTGTGCATTTTGTACTTATATTGTGATATATTTGTATTCACTTGTGACGTTCACTTTTACTGTATATGTACCAACACGTATTATGCTAATTAAAAAGCAATTTTTAAATTAATTATAGAGTGTTGTTCTTTTCATAGTAGAATGAGTATTTTGAAATTCAAACAAAGAGATACTAAACTCATTATATCTGACTGTGTACAAAAAATAAGTCAGGATTGTTTTTGACACAATTAAAATATTGGGATGCAATATCTCTGTTCAATCAAATACCAGTCGATTACCCATGTTAGGTTAGTACACACTAAGCCAGCCAGGTCAATAGGAAACAAGCAAACTTCCATTAACTACAACTCTATACATATCTTACAATTCTAAAAAAATAGTATTTTTGTCTTGAGAGGATTTATCTTCCCAGAGAAGCTTTTGATATTATGTATTTTCAAACAGCTTATTAAAATAAATACCTCCTGACTGAGATTTGCAACATGTTGGTGCAGAAAAGTCACTTGTGTGTCCAAGCGGTCAACATTGTTTCGGCCAATATCCTTCTCTGCTATCCTCCTTTCAAGCCTGTAAGCAAAAAACACTTACTGATTGAGATACGTACAATTTTGTAATTTTCAATATTATTCTTGAGATATTTTTTATTCTGCAAAAGATAGTTTAGAAAGCTTAACTGGAGTTACCAGGAAATCTAGTTGTTAACATAATAAAACATAATTAGTATTCCAGGATCTTCTTCAAGTTCTTGGGAGACAGCATGGCTGCTCCAGTATTTTATTTCAACCTATTTATCATCACTAATGCCAATCTTGCTGTTATGCTATTTATATTACTCACAAACAGTTTGTTATTAGTAGTGTATATTGTTGGGTTTGCTTCAGGCTGTCAATGTGCAAGGAGCTGATAAGAGTTCTCTGACATCATTCAAGTCTACTTATTCATTCTTGCTCAGTGGCACTTTACATGTTCAGTTATTAGTTTTTGTTTATTTATTCGCATCATTTTATTTTTGTTTTATAATGTGCGTGTACTTGGAATTTTTACAAAACAACTATGTCTTTTGTGAAAAATGAAATTTGTAGGACGTGAAGCCGCCATTAAATGTGCCCATTGAGTCTACATTCCATGTGGCCTGCGTCTATACTTATAAGTCAAGAAACAGCAAGGTTTGGAGGTGTGACCAGTTTAGGTATGAGGCTACATCAGTGTAGATCACTAACAAACGTGGTGAAGATAGAAGGCTTGAGACTACTGACACTCTCAAGTCAGATATAGGTTCCATAGATGGCAAAATTGGTGGAATACGAGGATCATCAACTCAATGAGAGATGATGTACACACGCTAACTAATAAAGTGGTTATCATGAGGTTCAAGCTAAGCGTCAGGACAGGTGTGGCAAGCTGGATAAGGCTTGTGTGGCTCTGAAGGACAAGACTAGACAACTGCGGCTTCAGGTGAGTAACTTGGGTCTCTGCACAGGCACACATACAATTATAGAAAACTATGTTAGAAACTAAGGTGATCATGTTGTATTTAGCTTCAGTTATTTTATGCTTCTACTTACTATATTATACATCTATTTTGTTTTGCTAGTAAGTCTGTACTAAACTAATATGCATTTCTTTACATTTTTGGGAAAAAGCTAGCTGATGGGGAGACATAGAACTGAGTTGGTGTTTTAGACTATTATGTAATTATCTCAACATCTTTTTTGACATTATCATCATGTAAATTCAGCCCTTATGCAAGGATTTCAGTTATAAGATCTATGCAGTGAATTGCAGGAGCAACATAGCTAAGCTGGTGGCTGCCACACTGTTGGTCGGAGTTAGATTCCCGTTGTACCTATAATTTTACACTCTTATATCACTTAGATGGTTCTGAAGTCATGTTAAGCTATTGGTCTAATGAGCCAACAAAACAAAAATAGACTCACTATTGCAGGAGAGAGTAAATGAGTCTTAATTGGGCATCTCTACTCACTAAAAGTAATACAAAACAGTTAGTTATTATTTTAGTGAATTTGATATTGGACAGATTCAAGTTGGTAGCTAAGCTTTCTTATATGATTTTCTTTTCTGTGGTATGATTTTCAATTATATTCTGTGTTATGAAATAACAAATTTTTGCATTTCTAGTGGAAAGAAGCTTCTTTTATACTATTCATTTTGTGCTCCTCGTATTAAGCGTTGGAGATCCTTTAGGAGTGGTTGCTTATATTTACCTTGAGTTAAACTTATTGGCATGTCTAGGACTCATTACGGCCACATGCATAGGAGATCTGGTTGGCGGAGAGAGCGGAGAAGTTTCTCCCTCTTCTGGTGCGTTCTCATCGTCTTCGCTGATCGATGGCAGAGTGAGTGAGGGTACTCCGTTCATCTCAGATTCTTGCTATACAAACATAATGCTTCATTTATAAAATCATTCTTCCCATATTTTTACATAAATAAATATATTTTAACGTGTGGGAAGGGTATTGATGGATATTGAAACATTAATATTTTATTTCTAAAATATTTAAAAAGATTTTTCTAAATTTAAAACACATGAATTGTTAATAGTTGTTCACAAAATACATGGCCTTAAAGAATGCTGGTTAAATGTTGAAAGTGCATAAAAACACCCATACCATTGAAGCCAACGGGAAAGTATCAAAATTTCAAAATTGTGGAAAAAACTAATAATAAAAAACAAGGGATAACATTGTTTTCAACATCAAAGTGGTCGATAAACTCAAGTTTTAAACACATATCAAATAAAGTCTCAATGCTGTACTACAGCAGAGGAAACAATTCAGTTTGAAACATGACAAATCTGTTTGCAGCTTCATTCTAAATCATCTTGTGCAAAGTTAGAAACATTTTTGGAAAAAGTGCAAACATTGTGTTCAAACAGCAGGGTAAAGGCCCATAATGAGGGTCTCGGGAAGGGGGCTTAACATGGGTGGCACAGCTTTGTCTGTACTCCGATGTCAGACAACACTATACAGACAGATGCATATAATCTAATAACTGTGATTATAATATTTAATTGTTGTTCTTTTAAGCAATGTTTAATACAAACAAAACTTACATAAATATATAAAAATTATGATTATTTTACAAAATGTTTGATCAAATCACATAATGTATAAGTTTCATCTCTATTTTAATGTTCCTTTGAAAATCTAATGTGTGCCACAGCACATGTTGTACATGCCTTAGGATTGACCTGTTAAATAGACTAAACAATGGGCTGCAAATCAATAACAGATCAAAAGCCTTGGCTTGTGACACATTTTTTAAAAACAGTAGTATAAAAAGAAATTAGGAGGTTACATGAGGATAATAAAAATAGTTGATAGTACAAGACAGTTTCTGTCTTGTTTTATAACTTAAAATTTGTATTTATAATTTTGCATTTAAAAAATATTATTTCTATATACGGAATATTAACAGGTAATTTGACTGAAGATATGAAGAGAATACGAGTTTTTTAAATGAATGGTATATCCATTACCATGCCTTTTTATATATAAAGGCCCACCTTTATATATATAAAAGCAGAGTAATGCATGTGCATATATAAAAAAATTAATATATGATAATGAATATACCATTCATTAAAAAAAATAAATAAATAAGAGTTTTTGAAATGTATATCCATTTTCATGCCTTTATATATATATATATATATATATATATATATATATATATATATATATACATATTTTTATCAAAGGCCATTTTTCTAAAGACAATATGGAAACAGTACATGTTAGGTCAGCTAGTATCACTTACCTCAGCTTCGTAGCCTTCACGCAAGTTGTAAGTGAGATCATGCTGAATGTCATTGGCAAACTCCTGCTGGTACTCTGGGTACAGTCTCAGTACATCCACCAACCCCTGCATGTTGATGCACTTGAGGTCGCAGTAGGTCAGTGCCTTGACATCACAGCTGGACTTGATGACTACATCAGGTGCCGGCCCCCCAGGACACTTCCCTACGTTATCTCCAGACTGCAGGTACATACTAATGTCACAGCCCACGAGATCACCTTTTCCTGGAGAATGGGACAAACCACATTGTAAAACGTTGTCTACTAAAAGAAATAAGTTAACCAAGGCTTGAGGGAAAGTCATTACTCTGAGGTGATTAAAACATATTTTACTTTCCATGCCCTTAACCGGATTCAAAAATACACTCATAATTTTACATCAAGTTATTCTAGCGTTCGACTAAATTGAAACCGGTTTTAAACATGGATTTATTTTGGTATATATGCCAGAAAGTTGGCACTCAGTGCATTGAATAGAGTCTAGGGAATTATTATACAGTATAGCATTGTCTAATTAAAACTCATTGATTAAATTAAATAATGTTTAAAAACTTACATAATCTATAACAAACAATTTAAACGTTTTTATTATAATTATTGTTTCTAAACAATGTTTTAAACACATAATTAATTTACATAAGTATAATACAAATAACATAGTATTGTAAAAAAAGATTGGTCTTTTCTTAAAAATAAAAACTCAGACAGAATGTTGAAAATGCATTCAAGGCTTGTTTTAATTCTCAAGTAAAATTATTATCTGTTACAATTCAAGATCAGCTACAGTTCTAATAGCTTTCTTCTGTACCACAAGCATTTTGTTGAGGTTACCGGCTGAAGATCCTCACCATGCAACAAGTTCATACCTTATGTGGTTTTCTATTAGAGATTTTTTTATGGTAGGCATTTTGGCTGTTTTCATGTTTCCAATTTATTTTATACATTGAATTACATTTCTGTGCTCATTTTTTTTACTAAGGCTGTCTAAATAGGCAATGCTCTGTCCAACTGAGATTCTCATCAAGGGGGACTTGAAGGGAAACTTGGTACAGAGTCTTTTCCTTTATTTTTACCAAGGAAACTGAAATATTGTGTGAGTCTTGCTGTTCTCCTGATATATTTTGGTCTCTTTCATAGCCATTTGAGTTACAGTATACGTTCCTGGGGAAATTCTAGTGACGCAAAAATGTTTTACTTGGCAAAAGATGGCAGTAAGGGTATTGGCTGGATTATCTGATCAAGAATCTAGTAGAGCAAGTTTTTTCATATTTAAAATCATGACACTTACCAATATGTACATATATAGTGATTTAATCATTGTTAAAGAAAATATAAATGAATTAAATACTCATAGTTTATTACATAATTATCAAACAAGAACCAAACAAGACCTAGTTGCACCAAGTTTTAGATTAAGTAAAACAATGAAAGTTTACCAATATCAACAGTTGAAACTATTTATTAGATTTTAAGTGTAACATATTTTATACAACTGAAGAATATATGTCTTGTGAAAGTTTAAGATAAGATTTAGTTACCCTTTTTAATTACAGTAAAAACATTACGTTGGTAAAATGTACTTTTATGACATTAGATTTAAGCTGAGGAATCCTATTGTAACTATAAATTATTTAATGACCAATTAAGATCTTGATTCTTTAGCAAAATTAATTTGTATTATCTTAGATGGATTTACAGCCAGATTGAATTCTGCAGTAAGTAAGGTCCTAATGAAAGGAATTACTAGCAGACACCTGCACTTCTTCTATGGTGGTGGCATTTACCAGAAGTGTTGTGTTATCAGTGTACGTCACATAGGTGGAATTGTGGCCTTGGGTGTATGATGGGAAGTCACTGACAAATAAAACGAAGAGGATTGGGCTGAGAACAAATCCCAGAGGCACTCCACATATTACAGATAGTGGTTACAATTGGTATGAATTTTGTATACCATGTTGAGAGCTATGAACTTTAACCACTCCCATATTCACCCTTATAGGTAACTTACAAACCAATTGTTTGCTGTGCCTTTAATTCCCAATTAAGTTATTAAAAAAAATGATATTGTGTCCTAGAAAGTCGAATGCCATGCTGTAGTCAAGAAAAAGAGCAGAGATGTATTGTTCTTTGTCTATTTGATCAATGACATATTCGACTAGACTGATAATGGCAGATGTGGTTGATTACTTTTTCAGGAATCTGTGTTGATACTTAGTAAGAAGATTTAGCTGTTCAAGATGTGTCATTATTCTATTAAATGATATTTTTTTAAATTATATTTGAAAAAGTTGCAAGTAGTGAGATAGGACAATTTTGTATCTATTTTTCCTAATCTATGTTTTGATACTTTACAGTTAGATATTTTTTTCAAATTTCATCAAGTTTTAGTTTGTGAAGTACTTGGTTTTGAATTTGGGTTTTTCTAGTAGCTGTGGACTAAAAACTATTTGTAGGGTTCTGGTTGTCATTCTAGTATTTTCACAGGAGCTTAGTTTCTGTGTTCCATCCCGTTCTATAACAAAGTTATGAATGAACAGTTACAAAGTTATTATATTATACAATTCAATTGCTTATTTCCTTACTATGAATAGGCATAATTGATCATATAGCAAATTTATTTGCCTAAATTAAGCATATTCTATTAGTTTGAATTTATTCAGAAAATAATTTTACTTGAGAATTTTTAACAAGCCTTGAAGCGTTTTCAACATTCCGTTTAAGTTTTTTTTTTTTTGAAGAAAAGACCAATCTTTTGTACATTACTTTATCTATTCACCATATTCTGTAGATCTCTATGTTATTCAGACAGAGTAATGGGAAGAACAAGTCCAGTACAAGGATAACATTAATGATTAATACTTTTAGGCCAGGATTATAATCTACGCTATCTCTAACTCAGGCTCCAAGTCCTGACGCCATAGATCGCTTGCCCACTGGCTCACCCATTTTGTTCCTAGGCATTATACATCCCTTTTGTATTAATTTCTATTCTTCAATAAGAATATACTGTCATTCATCAACATTTCTTTAAATATAAGATCATAGTCAATAAAGTAGGCTTACCTAAGATGGCCACAACCATTTCATTCTGGACCACTTCCATTGAGCCGTTGCAGAGATAGTAGATGGAAGCAAGAGCATCGCCCTTATGAATGAGGTATTCTCCAGGAGCACAAAAGTTAGTACGGATGTGTAAAGACAACAGCTTAAGGCAACCCTGCGATGCCCCTTCAAATATCGGTAGTTGTAAGATTTCTCGATGGAGATGCATTGAGACATCACCCCTTAGCTCCTCAGGAAACTCTTTTAGTGTCTAAAAAAAAAAAAAAAAAAAAAAATAAATAAATAAAAATGAATATATATACATGCTAAAATGTTCAATAAGTTTACTGTTATTTAATTTTTATCATTTTAATCATTATCATCATGATTAAATAAAACATTAATTTTTTGATTAAAGAGGAATGCTACAAATATTGTATTTTATTTTTAAAGGAATAGCAACAGATTTGGAGATTTTTGTGTCATAAACACTAGTGAACTAATACATAAATACTCTAAAATAAATAATAATTCAGTGCAGATCTATAATTAGTTACTAGTTGGAAACATACTTAATTCCCTTTTTAGTGAATACTTTTGTTGTATATTGTACTTTTTAATGTAAAGGATGATATTTACAACTAATCAATAAAAATAGCTGTGATGTCGGTTATGTTTCACAAATTTAATCATGATTTGAAGAGAATACAGTTTTTGTGAGTGCTTCCAGAATGCCTTTTTATGAATGTTATTTGTTTTATAACAGACCATAATATACTTACTTACTCTGGTTTTATTTTTCAAACAATTAAATTATTTAAACACAGTTTAAAAAAAAAATCCAAATTGTAATTTATTTCAGGTGTAACATTTAGATACAATGAATTTTGCCACATTAAATCTTAACCCTTCTTCGGCCTGTGTTGTTAAAAATAAGTCATTTTAGTATTTGCTGTCAAAATGTATCTAGTTAATAAGTTCATTTAATGTTACTAGTGGTAGGAGTATTCTTTATTTGTATTTTTTTTAAATTTAACCTTGCAAAATAGCAACTTTTTCCTGCAACTATAACATTTTGATCCCATCCACTATCACCCAAACCAGCCTTTTTTAAAGGTGAGCCACTCCAAAACTTTAGCCATAGACCAACGCCTTCATTTAAGTTATACTACAAAATATGTTGGTTGAGCCAGGTTTGAACCTTTGTTCATCAGTGCTGCACCATCCATGATGATAACACTGACACTATGTGCTTCAAGTGGTCGGTATTATTATACAGGGAAAGTCAAGCAAAGATATAAAAACATAATATGTTGGAACGGTTTGAGAGAAAGAGGGAGAGAAATAAGGTGGAGAACAAATTTTGCATTTCTGTTTGAGAAATTCATCAACGTAGGAGGAAGTAGCTGATGCAAGAAAAGAGAGTTAAAAATTTCCAAAATACAGCTAGAATGGAGAAATTTAAGTTTATGATCAGTTATATTGTTTACACTACATCTATCAGTTATCCCAAGTAAGAACCACAACGAGGTTACATATTAACACGTCGAGGGCTAAGCCTGAAATGACAAAATTCATTGTAATCCTAAAAAATCTTTTTACATAAATAACTTTCCTTTGAATTAGTAAACTCCAAATATGATGATAGAAGTCATTGTGAGGTCGCTAAGGTGATGGATGATGACGTCATCAACTCGGCGTATATATCCGTCGCCAGGATCTCAGCTGTTGTTGCTGACAGCTGTATTGTTCACAAATAACAGTGTTCACTGTCACTATTAGAATCACTTTCAGATATGTTATTATGTTTTTCACAAAAACATAACCGCAAACACACCAATAAACTTACTAAATACAGTAATCAAAGATAGAATGCTTACAGGAACCGAAAACACTTCCCAACTTGGGACTGACGCACACAAATAACAATAGGGTCGTATGCAAGGTCCTGAAAATGTAAGGTCCTACCTCGACGAGATCCGAGCTCACACTGATGAATCAACCGTGCAACTACATATGGCGGGTACATCCGCCGCCAGGATGCATGGAGGGTCCGGCGGCGCGGGTATAGCCGTGCGTAGCCACTGACGTGTTAACAGCAACATTAAATGATGTAAAGACATTTGTAAAAGGTTAAAAAGAATCATGACATAGGAATTAACTAAAACAAAATTTTGGGAAGAATTTATAAAAAATGAAGTGGAAAATTATTCAAGGATAAAGTCAAAATGGCTGAGAAAGAATGGTCAAGCTTTAAGAGACTCAATAGTATAAGTGGCCAAAGAAACCTGTAGAAGAATGTCCAGCAAAAATCATGATGAGATATAAGAATTGCTGAAGAAGTTAAGAGGGAAAATAAAGTGGTGACTATGGTTTAAGAATAGATTCGACTATTTATTTATTTATTCATAAGACGCCGATCGTCAAGATATGGGCGAATATGGATTTCGAATGAGTGTGATGAGTGTAGATGAGCGAATGTAGTCATTGTTACAAACTAAGGCCTATTGAAAAAAGGAATGATTTATTTATTACTGCACAGTTACTTTACACCACAATTTAGTTTCTTAAAATTGACAGCTAAATGCCTTAAACTAGACTATGCCAACCACCGAGAATTAAGCATTTGTTTTGTGAGGTTATGAATAACAAGGCAACCAAAAGAAATTCTTACTAAGGTAAAGAGGATTCTGGAGAAGTAAATTTTGGGTTTGGAGTTCTGAAATCATGAAAGTAATACTTCAAAGAACTTTTAAAAGGTACAGATAATAAAAAAGAGGAAGTTGGAGAGACATTAGTAAATAAAGAAAATGAAGAGTGTTTTAGTATATTGGAGCCAAGAAAAGCATTAAAGGGGTAACAGATAAGGAAGCTTTTAATGTGAATGAATTGACGGAAGAGATGAATGAAGTTGCAGGACAAATGGGAATGCAATAGATATAAGGAGTAATGACAGTGATTTAGATAGGAAGAAAATACCAGAAGCTGAAAAATTGGCAAAAAAGGATCAATATACTCAAGAATAAAGTATGGAAAAGTAGGCAGTTTTCACTTTAGTCAAGGGATTATTATGAAAATTGAACATAGAGAGGGAGAGAGAGAAACTAAGACATTGATGAACAAAACATGTTAGCAATTAATCCTATTATAGGTATAGGGACATTGACAAAGGGTGCTTTGAGCAGATTACCTCCAGTTAAAAAGAGGCTTCAATAGAGAAAATTGTCAAAAGAGATAAATAAGGAATGAATTTGAAGTTTTCAGAGAAATAAATGGAGTTATTGCAGAAAAGAATGGAAAAAAGTATCACATGTCAGGATGATGAACTGAATTGGAGCAAGTAGGTTACCTAAAGGGGGCTTTACACACTATGACAAGTGATAAGTTTTAACTATATGATTGTTACGATATTGTTTACAATTTGACCATTTAAACATTCTAACTTTTTCTTCAATCCCATTCCAACTTCAATTGAATTTAGACCATAATGGAAGATTTTATGTTGTTGTCTATTTACGCTATTTATTACCGTATGAAAAATACCAGTATTGAAATCTTTTACTTTTAATCTCCCACAAACATGGATGACTTTTGTATGGTTCTATAGTCTTTCAAAAACTCAGAGAAATGTTCCTTGAATCATGGCAATTCAACAAAAAGTAACTGATTAGCAGCATTTGTAAAGAGAACAAAACAAAATTGATTAGAGTAAAGAATAACTGAACAGTCTACAGAATAACACACCTAATAAAATAAACATGCTAATACACAAAAGATTACACAATGATGAAGGCTCTTCAACACATTAAGAAACAGAGAGGGATTTGGTTGTTACGGAATCGGAACGAGCTTTTTGCATGTTCAAAATTTGCACACCTCCACTCAACATGGTTGCCAGATTGATGCACTAACTTCAACAACAACATGATGCAGTTATAGCGATGTCTCATTTACATGCTCCGACTTGTGTTCTATTTCGCATTGTAACAACCACATTGTTACAAAATATCATAGCTTGTGACGGGTTCCTGACAGAACTAGAAAAGGATAAGAAGATGAAGACCAGGAGGGAGATAATGCTATGCTGTTAATCTGTTTTTAGGCTATTAATAAGTTGCTCTTCCTGACCATAAAAGTTGATCTCAGATAGTAACCAGACTACACAGGTCATCCACACTCTCTCTAAACTCATATAATCATCGATATTTACCTTAAAATACAAAACTACCTGAGTCACCCCTAAAATCTAAATCTCTGAATTTATCAGTGGTATAAAAATAGGAGGAAGGCAAATAATAATAATGGATGGCTCACTTGATTAATTGCTTAAAAGTAAAGAATAATTACACTGTTATCACTTACCAGCAATATATAAGCTAGAATGAAAACTATACATACATAACCAAAAATTTAAATAGTGTGACTGATAAATATTTTTTATTTGGTGTATTTATTTATTTTATACAGTAATGTACGTTAAAATGATAGATACTTTATAGGTAGCAGATCTTGATATTCTGAAACATTTATGGGTTTAAATTAGGCAAAAAATTTGCATTCTTGAAAATTTAATGAAAGGTAACATAGGATCAATAAAAATTTAAACTATTGAAAAATTAAACAACATTGGAATACTATATTTTGGTGTTTCAATTATAGATGTTACATATGATGTACCATAAGCTACAAACCTATTTTTTCTTATCGTTCAACCCACCTTAGTATAGAATCATTGCTGAAATTAAGATGGATTGAAACCAAAAGCAAGAACGTTTTTCCTGAATAGATTTAATTGGGGAAAAATTTTGTTATGGAACTAAGATTATGATTATTTGGAAAATAGATTAAATATATTAACATATACTTACAACCATCAGCATTTATGAAGTAGATGAAAACCATAAGAATGTTCATCAAAAACATATTGATACTATTAACCAAAGTAAAAACTGTAAACAGACAGAGAAAACACAATAAAAGAACAAACAAACGATTATTAATAGTAGAAACATTAACTGTCTCTATCCAGGAGGATCAAACATGCAAAATTATAAAAATATATTATACTAAAGCTAAGCTTGAATAAAAGCTGTACAATAAGGTCTATGTGCAACAGGAGAGAGTTGTGTGCAAAAAGGTTTTTTTGTGAAAATGGACCTGTATATAATAATACTGTATGTCTTTGATCATATGCAGATTATTTTCAAAAAATTATAGAAAAATTATAACAAAATGTAATGTTTTACTTCGATGATAATATTTATTTCAAATTTTAATAATATTTAGCATCTCATTTTCAAACAGATATCTTTTCTCTTAATATGAATACCAGCATTTTTTGTTTGTTAATCAAACCTAATCAAAATAAAAGAATCAAAAGTGTTAAACTAATAATTAAATAATATAAAATAAAATTTCCATGTTTAGATACACAAAACTCAAAAAGTAGGAATGGACTTACAGTACTTGAAATATTTATTTATAAATATATTGAATTTATAAACATGAATGTTTTTATATGTAGTTCCTAAAATTGTAAACGTGGAAAGGGCATTTCAAGCATTTCCTGAACTACCTATATATCACAATTAAAAATAAATGTCAGTGCAGAAAAAGTGGTACTGTGACCAGCCGATATATTTCCATATTATATGCAAATCATATCCTATAAGTTCATTACCATGACCGGACGATTGTTTGTTTATAAAAACAACTGTACATTATTTTTATTACAGATAAAATCAAGTAAACAGACAACCTTTATTTTTCTAACAACTAAAGGAAATAAATGGTACCAAGAAACTGATACAAACTGTCTTCCTTTCCCTCTGTTATGTCAAATAAATGGTACCAAGAAACTGGTACAAACTGTCTTCCTTTCCCTCTGTTATGTCAAATAAATGGTACCAAGAAACTGGTACAAACTGTCTTCCTTTCCCTCTGTTATGTCAAATAAATGGTACCAAGAAACTGGTACAAACTGTCTTCCTTTCCCTCTGTTATGTCAAATAAATGGTACCAGGAAACTGGTACAAACTGTCTTCCTTTCCCTCTGTTATGTCAAATAAATGGTACCAGGAAACTGGTACAAACTGTCTTCCTTTCCCTCTGTTATGTCAAATAAATGGTACCAGGAAACTGGTACAGACTGTCTTCCTTTCCCTCTGTTATGTCAAATAAATGGTACCAGGAAACTGGTACAGACTGTCTTCCTTTCCCTCTGTTATGTCAAATAAATGGTACCAGGAAACTGGTACAGACTGTCTTCCTTTCCCTCTGTTATGTCAAATAAATGGTACCAGGAAACTGGTACAGACTGTCTTCCTTTCCCTCTGTTATGTCAAATAAATGGTACCAGGAAACTGGTACAGACTGTCTTCCTTTCCCTCTGTTATGTCAAATAAATGGTACCAGGAAACTGGTACAGACTGTCTTCCTTTCCCTCTGTTATGTCAAATAAATGGTACCAGGAAACTGGTACAGACTGTCTTCCTTTCCCTCTGTTATGTCAAATAAATGGTACCAGGAAACTGGTACAGACTGTCTTCCTTTCCCTCTGTTATGTCAAATAAATGGTACCAGGAAACTGGTACAAACTGTCTTCCTTTCCCTCTGTTATGTCAAATAAATGGTACCAGGAAACTGGTACAGACTGTCTTCCTTTCCCTCTGTTATGTCAAATAAATGGTACCAGGAAACTGGTACAAACTGTCTTCCTTTCCCTCTGTTATGTCAAATAAATGGTACCAGGAAACTGGTACAAATTGTCTTCCTTTCCCTCTGTTATGTCAAATAAATGGTACCAGGAAACTGGTACAAACTGTCTTCCTTTCCCTCTGTTATGTCAAATTGTTTATTTAAATAAAAGTAAGAAAAAACATAATCTTCAAAAACAGCTGGTCAATTAATCACGTGGTCAAATTTTATCAACCAGTTTAACCTTCAACAATTTGAGTTGTGGCATCCGGCCTTCGGCTTCCAGCTCCAACTTAGTGGGGTGGTAAATAAAATATTTTAAATTATAATTTGCATATTCAATGAAAATTTAATCAAAACCATTATAATAAAGCCTGAAAAAAATGCATTTTTAACGTTTTTGCCTGTACAAAAATAATGTTACAACTGAAAAACTATTATAGAATTTTTACTAAAATATTTTAAACTGTAATTCTCAACTTTCCTGAAAATTTAATCCAAATCGTTAGAGCAGTTTTTGAGAAAATTCTATTTTTGTATTTTTTTACCATAAAAATCAAAGAAATAAAATTTTGCAAAAAGTGAAATTTTTATAGCTTTTCTGGAGCTATTGGCTAAATAGACTCACATACACAAATTTTTTTTTCAAAATACCCTTTTTTTGGTTCATGGGGCTTTAAAATGGATTTTTAGACCAACTTGTAAAAAAAAATTTATTTTGGACGATCCTTACAATACTTTCTCTATGCTAACGCATATGGGAGAAAGTAAAAATAATGACTAATAGTTGATATCAGACTAAGCCACAGCAAAACGTGACCGGGTTTAGCTACTTTATATTCCAGTGAGATAAATATTTTTTTTATATATTATATACCAAGTTTATAAACAAACATTGGTTACTAATTTGTATAGTTGTACTTCTAAAACAAAAACAGCAAAACTCAATTTTTTTAAGAATAAAAATGTAATCCTTTGTTTGCACGAATCCTGTGTTAAATGCCCTCTTTACTCATATGCAATTGCAATACAGGGTGACTTCATTGTATTTGAACACTGTAAAGCTGTGTATAAAAGTTTGAATGTTTTCTTGATCTGAGAAATAGTCTGGAAGGTGCTGCAACCCATGCAACATTAAATAAAATACTCAGAAACACCATAAAAACTCCTATTTAGTAATGTTTCTATATAGAGTGACTAAACTGCTTTATCACTGCAGCACATTAATGTAAACTAATTTACCAACATTTTTGTGTTTCCTTAGCGTTTTTGTAACTAATTATGACCTTACATTTTTTAAATGTCAAATTGATGATGTAGTCTCTCTGTTGTAAAATATTCCATATCTGCTAAGATTTGTTATATTATATTTTTTCATTAAATGTTATTTATTACAAGTGTTTTTGTTATTGAATGATTCTTTATAATATTTGATAATTCATTTAAGTTAATTGTAATTATGGCATGATTACTTACTTTTTTAATGATCTAAGAGATTTAGTGACATGGAACAAAATAATAATGTAAATGTAGCACCACCACAGGTGAACTTGACAGAGATATCCCAAACTATGAACAATGTGATAACATCACATAAATGAAGCTAGGAGTAAAATTGTAAAAATTGTGAGCTAGCTGTACATCCTAAAAGTTGACAATTTCGAATTGGGAGCAAAATAGCAAGTTCCTACAATGCTGGAGTGATGAGTTAAGAGTACAACCTATCTGAAATAAAATGTGAGATGAAAAGGAAAAATGCATTACATGTGTTTGGACGCAAAGGGGAATAGTGTGAATAAAAAGTGATGACAAACATGAGCAATGGATGGAAATTATCATGCTCAAGCAGCATGCAGGGGCGCCAACGTACCTCTCTCACCTCGTGTATATCAATACCATGGTTCAGCGACCACATGGTCTGGAAGTAGTCCTGCATGCGCTGCTTCAACTCTTTGGGGATTTGATGCAGCGTCAAGAAGTCTTTCAGGTCTCTCCATTTGGTCTGATAGAGTGACCGCCTTGAATACATGCGTTGAATGATGGCTGTGACATTCCCAAACACTACAGCGTGCATCAGTGCTGTTAAACAGAACAAAACATAAGGAACAGGGCCACCCAGAGACTTTTGGTGGCCCCGGGGCAAAGTTTACCATGTGGCCCCTTCCTTCACTTCAAAATAAATTTAATTACTCTGATTGTCAAATATACTATAATTGATATTTTACTTTTAGCACATTCTACGATATTCTTACCATCTCTTTCGTTAGATTACTATTGTAATTAAGATTCTTGTTCATGGACGTTTTCTCAGGGCTAGCTGCGAAGCTCCGGTATGTTTTTCTCTAATTGTCATATACTTTTTAAAAATTTCCTTAAGTATTACCACTACAATAACATCAATCTCTTATAACAAAACTGCTATTCTTTAATATTAAATAAATACTAACGAACCAGGCAATGCCACAGTCAGTTGCATAGACAGTTGCATAGACAGTTGCATAGTTGGGCGCAGCAGCTCTTCGATTGCCAGTTGAGAAGCCATCCTCGCCAATGATATTAGCTGTGGGTGAGGGAGGGAGGGGCCAATAAATTTGTATAGGACACTTGGCTTCGCTAGCTAAAGAGCAAGTGGCCGACTGTTCACGAAGTAAAATAATTTGGCGAGGGCGAACATCTAGTGCTTTAAAAACAGTCAACTGAGAGTTGAGGTTATGTTATTGTTTTCAAAACAGGTTGTAGACCACTGGGTACGTAGCTTATTGATGTTGGACATTAAAACATCTAGTTTACATTCGTGATTTTAGTTTGCCTTTGTGCTAAACTTTAAAACTATTCAATTTTTATTTTACAGGCATAAAAGGCATTTTGTACCAACTCAATTTTCTCAGCATAAAACATAGTAAAATTGGTGTCTGTCAAATTGGATACTATATCATTGATGTACATCACAGTGTACACGTCATTACAGTGACAGTGGTATTGAAACGCCCACACACCCATTCACGAACAGTGGTATTAACCCTCCCGCTCAACAATACACGTACAGTGGTTCAATCTTAGTTAATTTCACTTATCACGCAACAAACAATAAATAAATACTGTATTAATGATTGTCAAAAATATAAATGAATATAAATGGCTTACTCGTTCGTCAGTGACAGTAAAAAATTATGAAAACTATTTTGATTGGTCGTAGATTTGTTATATTAATGAATGACAACATTAATCAATTATGCTATTTGTTTGGGAACAACCTGTACGTGGGCATAATTGGTTTTTAATCAAGAGCTACTTTACTGAATATGTTGAGAATACACCCCTGTTCCTGTTACAGTTTCAGGGTAAATAAACCAGACAATAAAAGAGTTACAACAAGTTAAATGTCACAAAATATATATTATTCAAAAGGAGTTGTACAAATCTGAACAATGATGAAGCTGTTTTATCTATTAATGGTGTACTTAAGAGCTCCTCTTTTCATTAAGATCTATGCCATAATATATTGGTAAAATGTCTTTACAAACATCCATGTCATAATACTGTAACTAGTAAATTTAAAATGTCAAAGGAAACATTACAGTAGAGAGAGAGTAAAAAAATTGCATGTACAGTAAACTCTGGTTAACCGGTTAAATATGATGGAAGATGAATCCGGATATTACAGAACGTAACAAAATTATAATTTTTAGACAAGATCATGCCACGCAATTCCTCCCGTGATAGCGTAGGGCAAGTTGAATGTAATGCATCATACACACATATTGTTGAACATCCATTTTTTGGGTGCAAAACACAGTTACTACTGAAATACGACTACTATTTCTTAAATTTAGTGCATATATTGAAAAATTAGCTGATCAGTGCCGGTAAAGAGTGCAACGTGACCACGTTCGAACGGAGTGCCGCCGCCTACTACCAGCTTTGAAACCAAGTTTGTAAGAACCTTTTCTCATAAAGACTTTTCGACCTTTTTAAAATGACAGATTTAAAATGTTTTTACTGTAATTTTGTTTGCTTATTTAATTGTGTTGTTCTTAGGCTTCCACTTTTTTTATTACAATTTATTAATTTGCATACTTTAGGCCGCAGGTTACTGATCAATCGTTTTCACATTATATAGATCTATTATTTTGTTACGATGAGTCAAGGGATTTTTGAAACACTAAATCAAGATTATTTATCTACATAAAAAGAATTTGTGAAAAATACAAAATAAGGATAAAAGCTTATCAACAAACCACTACAAATACAAATTAATTCGCAATTGCTGTATTATCTTAAGTTTATAATAGTAATATATCATAACTAATGGTTTTGTAAGGATAATATCGTGATCAAGCGATTGATTTTCCTACCACTAAAAGCCAAGATAGAGTTGAATTTAGGACAAGTATAACAATTTTGTTTGAAGTAGTATATACTTTTGAAATTAAAGTTAAAAAATAAAACATACAGAAACGTTCTTGTCCACCTTGTATTAAACACGTCCAAAAACGGAGTTTTGAGTAATACAAATGTAAAGTTAGTGGGTCTTTTGACATGTTTTATATAAATAGTGTACGATAACAGGACATCTCATTGAGGTGGCCCACTGTCCACACCACTAAAGTATATTTATATGTTTGCAAACAGGAATTTATATTTTGGTGTGTTCACAAGCTGCATGCCTTTACACTTGTTCGCAAACAAGACAACTGGCGAGGGGTACAGGTGCAGTCACACACCAACCAGAGCGTATGCTGTCACACTACTATGTCGACCGCTGACAAAATTCAAAGACCAGTGTACAACTTGCTCCAAAAGGCTCCCTGGTTGCTATAAAACCAATGGTTTAGTTTAAACGTTTTAAAACTAAAACTGGAAGACTTATCTGGCCTAATATCACTTTTGATATTTTGATACAGGCCTGAATCGTTTCTTATCTAGTAGATTATTAAGTATTTTCTTTTTTGTTGCATGAAATGTGGCCCCCCCTGTGAACTAAGTCTGTGTGGCCCCGGGGCAATTTGCCCCTTTTGCCCCCCCCCCCTCTGGGCGGCCCTGATAAGGAATGCAGCAGTAGAAAACAAATCAGCTAATCTAAGGTTCATAGGATTTTTCAGTACTGTAATTAAAATAGGTGCTCATGTGTAAGCCTGTTGTTAAATTATCAAATAGTAGATAATAGAGTAGATGATTGTAAACCAGGAAATGAATCCTTTGTTACAATCTAGACCCGGCTTTACATTACACAGCATAGCGATAATAGAGCAGCCAGTTACAGCCAGCTGACTGATTACTGTTTGTTTGACTGATTGTGGTACTCACACCATTATTACACGGACTATACATATGAGTTGATCCACAAGTCTTGTAGTCTTAAAACTTTGCAATAAAAATGAGTACAGCATAGACAGTCATGGGCAACATTAATTTTTTTTTTTTAATTAATTAACTAACGATTCTTGTAATTGTGAAGAAACCACTTCATCATTGTTATATGTGAGACATTTTTGAGTTTATGTATGTAATAGTAACTGATTTGAGTTTGGAAAAGATTAGCATTAAAGTCTTTAAAACATTAAAAAATTAATTTTGAAAAATAAAACTATGATATTAATATGGAAGGACAATATGTTCTAGAAACGAGAAATAATTATTGTAATTTAAACTAGGAGTTTTGTATTTAGATCTAGATTTCTTAAAAGTTGTCTGTTGAAGAAAATTTAATTTCTTCTCGTAAAGTAAATATTACCTACATACATAGAAATATATATATATATATATATATACCTTACATATAATACGTGAACCCGTTTTTGTCAACGCAACTTCTCCCTTATTTGTTGACCAATTTAAACGGTTGAGGTGTCAAAAAATTTGCCTCTGTTCATAGTTGTGTAATAAGGTCTTAATTCTACAATATTTTTGCCCCAAAGGGTTTAGGAATTCCTCAAAGTACATTTTTTGGCCATAAGAATAACACGGAGAAAATTTAAATTACACAAAAAGTAACAGCTGTTCAAATGTAAATAATAATTTCCAAAAAGTTTCAACAGCTGTTGGAATGCAAACAATGATATTTGTAATATTTAGGAGGTTAGATCTTTCATAATTTTAAATCAAGGAAGGCTGTAAGCATGGTTTTATTCACATTCGATTGTAGGGCTCTGCTCTAAGGAAGGGACTTCAAGGTTTTAATGGTGATCTAATGCAGTTATTTTATTTACTTAAATAATTTTCAGCTGTTAAACAAAAACAAATAAACCAAACACGTTTGATTTAGGCTAAGTAATATCATCGGGTGTTTATACTAATAAATAGGTTATAACAAAGGAATGTGAGTGAGATACTGTAAATAAATTTAATATTATGATTTTACGTTATACAGTTAACCTACTATTATTTGTGGTCAAAAGTGACCGGCAGAGGCTGAAGGCCGAGGTTTAACGAGTGCAGCGAGTGATAAGGTTGGCACGAAAAGCATGCAGAGGTGTTCCCTAGGAAATATATATATATATTTATATATATATATATTTAAATTTTTGTCTGTCAGCCTGTTTATCCTTTAACATTACTAAATCATTCATCCAATCGTAGGGAATCCTTGGAAACTGATGTATTTTCCCCCAAATTGGCCTTTACTGTCAACCCCACAGTCCTTTAAAGTTAAAATGGTAATCTAATGGAGTTATTTTATTTTTTTAATTAATCATAGTTGTTAAATATACATTTTTATAATATGGTTACTCATGCCCTTGATTATATACACTTACATTTGGCCCAGCTTAAAGGTGCATGTGATCTTGAGAAGAGATTAATAAATGCGGGACTGGGTGGGAGTTCTTTTCTAAAATCGTTATACTAACCAGGTGATTGAAAACGAGCAAATACTATATACTATAGGCTACCGGTGTAATAGAATTGAACTGGTAACTAATCATTTTGTATTAATTAATTCTATTTGTAAATATAACCTGTCTTTTTAATTAATAGCAACTAGCTGGAGGTGTATAGTTGTGCCAAGTTGGATTATGATGAAGTGAGGAACCAAGGTTAAAGCAAAGCACTTCTAAAAACATTAACAGAACAGCTGACTTGATTTGAACAGCAGCAAAGAACAGCTGATTGATGAATCAAATTGAGTGCAAATAAATATTAAACAATAGGCAGGTTATTTTTGTAGAAACATTGCAATTGTTTAAAGATCACAATTAAAAAAAATAATATTAACCACAAAATTTCATTCTTATTATAAAAAAATTACGATTCGTTTACCAACTTTGGCATTGATTATTCAGTTTTTTACTCTGTGAATTTGTTTATAGTTGTACTAACCATGTTCCAAAATTAAGACTGTCTCCGTGTATACATAATAAATAAATACATAATACTGTTTGTCCATAACATCTGAAGACTGATATAACATACGAATTGGATTTTCATAAATTTCAAAATGGTGAAGATATTTTCCAAGGCAATAATGTCCTTTTTTAGTCAAAAAAAGCTGCAGCAGCATTTTTTGTAGGAAAATCTGAAATATCTTTGTTCCCAAGATTCAATGTTTATCTCATTTTCCAAGGTAATTTTATAGAATATTTAGTAGGATTCAATAAATACTGCTATAGGAGTATTAGTGCAGAAATTTGATTAATTGGTAAGGTCTGCCATTACTGCTGGTTTAAACTGCATTACATTTACACGGAACAGCTAGAGCTCTACTGCTGGACTCCAAAACAGCTGATCATTAGAGAAACAAAACAAAATTTACAATGAATGAGAATTTTATTTTTGCGTATAAAAAATCAATGGGAAAGCTTGTTGAAATTTAACATTTAATTTTAATCAAATCAAAACATTCATCGTTGTTTACGTTTAACCTGTAGCAAAGCATGGATAAACAACTAATTATCGTTTATAAAAAAAATACTATGACTATGGTGTGATTATTATGGACTATAAAAATTATTATGGATAGCTAAGTCTAAACATAAACCGCACAGTAACCACTGAACGTAAAAAAATTAAAATAGTTTCTTTCTTTTTTTCAGCTTTAATCAATGTAGGTTTAAAATATTAATTACATTACAATTTTTCTAATTGTCATTGGAGTAAAAAATGGCTAATGTTTTACACTCTTGGGTTGTTTAGTGATATTTAACAATATAAAAAATAAAATCTACTAATCAGAGATATGTGAAACTGTTATATGAAGTTGATCATTAATTTACAACAATCTTGAATGTTTAGTGTGCACAAAAACATTTGTTATGTACTTAGAGAAGTAATATTTCTCAACTCTAAGTAGTGTTATAAATATCAGACAGGGGTAGTTATCGAGCCATTCATGTCAATAACTTGAAAATGTATTAATATTTATTATATATATGCTGCCAGATTTATTATAAATGAAGGTGTACTGTAAACCTGCCATCTGCACTTGCCAACTGGCCTGTGTAACTTGGATGTGACGTTTCCACACTCAAAATATATGTGAGGCGGAAAGGAAAAAGGGACCTCTTCGCGGCAAAGTAAAAATGTCAGTACGGGCAGTTTTATCGATTGAGGTCAAAAATATCGATTTTCGGTTGTTTACATTCAAGTATGCTCCATTTCGTCCTTTACCGATTGAAATCGATTACAAAACTGTTGTAATCGAATAAAACATTCAAATTAATGATTAAAGTAGTCGATGTCTAGCTTGAGAAAAGGTACCTCTTCGCGCTTATGGAGAAATAACATTGCCGCGAACAGGTCCCTTTTTAAAACACATCAGATAGCTATGCAACACTCTGATAACTGCACTCGTACGAATTCTAGAGGCGACAAGGTGAACTACTACGAGTTTATTGTAAATCTAGAATGTCTTCTGTTAATAAAAATCCCCTTCTCGGTCCCAATTACCTTTTCTTTACAGGTTTAAAATCCAAATAGTTTTAGTAGTTGTACTGACACACCTAAAACTGCATGTTAGGCTTTGATTATTGTATTATAAACTATTGATATTATTATTAAGTAATACAGTCTATTTTTGATAAGTTAATGTACTGTAGAAACAATAAATTACGGGAGTTTTGCGCCACAGTAGGGAGGACAGTTGGCAGCTCGGCGAACCGCTCTCGGTTGAACCACGGCGATGCAGACGATTTTGATGACATGCTTGGATAAAAACATTATTTTCTTGAAAACTACTGTGAGTTAAGACAAAAGTAGATATTTCCATTAAAGACGACATTTAGACCTTTCTTTTGATACAAAAATTGTTGCTTAAATATGACAAATATATGTTTTATGCTTATTTTAAATTTTCAAATCGATTTTTCTTAAAATGGCCCTTTTCTCTCACGTAATTTCAAAGTCCTCTAACTTTAACAAAAAAAATCGTAGACTCATGGGATTTGCGCCAAATTGTTAGGAATTAAATGAGGATTTCAAAAATATTAATAACTCAAAATCGAAAAATGCTGCGAAGAGGTCCCTTTTTCCTTTCCGCCTCACATATTAGGGCTTCCTCCGTTCTGTTGCTGAATTGAACATTCCTTAACAGATAATGAATCCTTTTTCCTTAAAATTGGATACGCTCCTCCAATCGTCGATTTAAGGTTAAAAGTACAGTTGTTTAACTATGTACAGTTAATTTGTTACACTTTGTTAACTAAATTGTACGTTCATATTCTTATTTGTCATTTATTATCAGTTTAAAGCCTACTCACATTCTTTATGATCAGGTTTATTAAGTTACCAGGTAATATATTCAAATGTTGTCATAAACAAATGGGACATTTTGAAAGATTTCAATGTGTCATTATGGGAGCAGTTTAAAGTATTCTTGGTTGGGAGGAAGTTGAAAGTTTTGTTCAAACATAAACTTTACACTGTAAGCTAGCTATTGCGAAAATAAGTACAAAAATAAATAAATCATTTTTATAAAAAACATTAAAATTAATAAACAATTAACTGTGAGCTCACATATTTGTGTGCTTGTGTTGTTCAATGAGACGATGTTGTACTTAGGTTACATGTACTAAAATGCCTAGAGGAGAGGCGATTTAACTCTCTAACAGTCATGACGTCAATAATAAATCACATTACAGCATAAAATCAATCAGCATGTATACAATATAAATTATTACTTCAAATAGTTTCAAATAATTTCTCACATCTCCGATAAGTAGATTTTATCCATAAATTTTTTAAATATCACAATACAATCTATATGTGGTAAATATAGGTACTTTTTATTCCAACAAGAATTAACAACCATTAAAACATGAATCCTACATAAGTTAACATAGATAAAGACATAGTTAAAGCTCTTTTTAATTTTTTACGCCCAGTGGTTATTGAACAGTTTTTGTTCAAACACCGGTATCCATAAGATTGAATTGGATAGTAGGAATAAAATGATGGAATAATAAACTTAATGGCATATCTCTAGTGGGCATAAGAACAAAATATAATAGTTACTATGCCACTTTGACAAACTAGCTATCTACAGCCATTGTTATATCTTCTGAAAGACTAATTAGTGAACAATCAAAGCATAGTTTGAAAGTCACTTCGAGTACACTGTTGTAAGGGAACGAGTATCACTCATCATCATAGCCAGCTGAGGTAGTTAACACCCACATACCACATTGGCTGATAGGTTAAGTGGCTCAACCATTGCTCCCCTATTTCTAGGATTATACACTTCAGTAGTTTAAAGTTTAAATCATCTACTAGGAAAAATAGGACATACAAAAATTTACCTAAGAGGAAAGTCAACCAACACTATGCAGTAGAGAATAAATTAAGAAAAATCACATTACATATATTTTCAGTGCCACCGGAACTTTCCTCAGTTGAGTGCCAGAAGAACTGAACATTTGTGTAATGTAATTTTCTCTGGTGAGTGCCAGTGGCAATGAGCATTTGTGTAATGTGATTTTCTCTGGTGAGTGTTAGTGGCACTGAACATTTGTGTAATGTGATTTTCTCTTTTGAGTGCCAGTGGCAATGAGCATTTGTAATGTGATTTTCTCTGGAGAGTGCCAGTGGAAATGCACATTTATGTAATGTGATTTTCTCTAGTGAGTGCCAGAGGCAATGTGCATTTGTGTAATGTGATTTATCTTTATTTGTTCTCTATACTGCTAGGTGATAGTGAACTATTCTTCTTGGGTAAGTTGTTGTCTTACCTCTCCTAATAAACTATTCCTGGCCTAGAGCCCTTTAAACTGACCTAAAGTAAAAGTTGTAGTAACTGTCTTTTGTAACAACTGGAATCTAACAGTAGTACAAATATTGAATAAGATTACAGATATTTTTAAGTAAACATAACACAAGTAATATAAAATAGAATTTAATCACCTTAAAATTATTATCTTTCATTTAAATCTGCAGTACTTTCCTACACAAATTGGTCTTTTGGAAATCATACTGATTGAACTAAAACCAGAAATTCTTAAACTCTCGGAATACAGCATGAATCAGACCGAAATTACTTGGTTGAATATAAGGTTAGGTTAAAGGGCACTAGGCCAGGAATTAGTATATTAAGAGAGATAGGACATCAGCAAACCTAGAAGAGGATAGAAGACAAGTCCACTAACACCACAGTAGTAGTAAACAAATATATCAGAATCACATTATTACAAATTTTCTGTGCCACTGGTACTTTCTTCAGTTGAGTAAAGAGAAAGTACCAGTGGCACAGAAAATTTGCGCAAATGTGGTTCTATTACATTTATTTGTTTACAATTATTGTGGTGTTAGTGGAGTTGTCTTCCAAGGTAAGTTTGTTGATGTCCTATCTCTCCTAATATACTAACTCGGTTGAATATAAATAACTATTCGACTAGTTTTTTCGAGTGGATATCAGCGTCATTATAATCATATTTTGAAAACATATATTATAAGGCTTTAAACATTTACTTTGTGATATATTAATGTTGCCAGAAAATGACATTCCGTGATACTTTTGTTAGTTTATAAAATTATAGTTATTGCTTTAAAAAGAAAATTTTATTTACATTACATGTTTTTAAATGTATTGTTTACCAAAGAAATCATAAATTTACTGTGACTACAGATGAAATAAGTAATTCAAATCTTCAAGTTAAATATTCAGACCATGGCTGGTAAACCAATATATTTCTTATTTTTCTGGCAATGTCAGAATGATGCCAATTAATTTGTGTTATTAGAAAAATTCGATTACAAATTTATCATAGATTATCATTAAGTCTCTATATCGCAGAATTTACACAATCACTATGATTTAACTACAAATACATATTTACCTCCAATCAGCATTGTGATAATACTGAATATCTTCTCAGAACTGGTGTTGGCAGAGACATTGCCGAACCCAACACTTGTCAAGCTAGAGCATGTAAAGTACAGCGCCGTGATGTATGACTCTGAGTGAGATACACTCTCAATGTCAACTTTCAACTTCTCTGCTAACGTGTGGATCCAACCTGTATACAAACAAATTATTATGACATTTTCATTGTTTCTCAATTACAGAGATTTATTACCCTATCACACACTTCTTGAATTACTAAATTTGTTTATAGACACTCTATGAAAAATATATAAATTTATAATTTGTATATAACAATGCTGTATTTAATCTATTTATTCTTAAAACGCCAATCATCAAGATGTGTGAATATGGATATCTAATTAGTGTAAAGTTTGTTGTTTATTAAAACTATGTTCATATATTAAAACGAATACAGTCTTTGTTACAAACTAAGGCTGACTATTCCTTTGAATGTCAATAATTAATGTAAAAGGAAACAGGTGGTAGTTATCAGCTGATCCCTTTACAAATTTATTTGTCTTTGATTGGGATTGAACTGAGAACAATTGACCTTACATGTTGGGCTTAAACCAACTATGCTACCGACCAATGTTCTTCTATATGATTTAATTTGACCTTCTTAAAAGCCTCTTCAGTAAAGCTAAAAATGTTTTTTTAATTTGAAAAGAATATCCTAAGGATACCTCTAAAATTTTCTTTGACTCTTAAAAATTTATATTTGTTAGATTTAATTGTTAGTTTAGATATTGACACAGATTGTTTCTCGCTGGAAGACTGTATATTTGGGCGTTCAAGAGGCAACCCCTTCAAGTTAAAAAAAGTGGTTTTAACTTTAGTTAGTATAATATTGTCAAATAAAAGTAGAACAAATTATCTGTACATACAATTACAAATTGTCTGGGATGAAGTAGTTAGTAAAACTAAACAAAGAAAATAATGGAATGGCTGCAGCTACATGTCAGCTCAAAGAACATTGAATGAAGTAAAGCCACCTGCAGTGACCCACCCCTACAAGATAGTGGTTAGTTATTTCCGTGATGAAGTGAATTTACAATCTTTTGCTTTTTTAATCGTGATGTGGTTTATGTTTATAGAGGTAGCAGATTTAAAAATAGTTTATTGCAATAACAATTTCAATACTCTGTTTATATAAATTATGAACTTTTTAAATGAAAGCTCTGATTTTGCAAAACTAATTAATTATTTAAACCCATATTATTTATAATTTTTATAGTTAATAATAATGCTTAAAAATTACAATAATACCACACATACATATGTGTTAATTACAAAACGTCACTAACTACAAAATACTTGTGAGTTATTAGCTACTAATTAGTCATATATTTTTACTCAAGTGGTTTTATTTTATTTTCATTGCTCAATTTTATACCCACTGAGATCCCAATCCTTGTCATTGCGGGAACGCTCTTTTTCGGCGATGACAAACCATATACAAGCTAGCCAATGGGCGACTAGTGTGAAAGAGAACATGAGTAGAGTGAGGATGGCTGCACTGTACTGTGAGTAACGATCCATCTTTTGAAGAAGCCTGGCTAGCCTCAACAATCGTGTGAGCTTCAGTAAATGGATGTGTCCATGCCCAGCCTCCTGAAACAATATCAGTTTACTGAATATTCATAAAATATTAATAAAGAATAGAAATCTACTTGATAATGAATTACACACAACAGTTGGAAGCAGAATACTGGTGCTTCTGCCAATATGGACTTACTTTAGACTAGAAAAAACATTACAATCGTAATGGTGTTTTGAACAATATACGAAAAATATATGAGCTACTCTTCAGCACCATAAATTAAAAAACAAACATGACATAACCAATCTATAGGGATTCCCAAAAAACATTACCTACTTGTGAAACATTTTATTGAAATAAATAAATTCAAGAATAAAAGTTCTCTGTCTTATTTAAATCTTATTGAACTATATTTTACACAGATTTTTTAAAATTCAACAAAACCAAAAATACTATTGTGAAAGATTTACAGATAGAAACAAAGATTTTAACTATCTTAAGCTTCGATGATGTTTGAAATATAAAAATAAAAAAAAAAAAACATTTAATTTTAACCATGTAAGAACCTTCTAATTTTTAGAGTTATAGGCAAGCTTGAACCTAGTCCAAACACATAAAATCCTTCGACGTGAATGAACTACAAGTGCCCATGTCAATATTACCGATCACCCATTGAGGAGTATAGGCTCAATATGATGATGGGTTGAGACAAGTAGTTTACAAGGACAGCAGACTGTCCACCAGGGACGGCAGACTGTCCACCAGGGACAGCACACTGTCCACAAGGGACCGCAGACTGTCCACCAGGGGGCCACATAATGTCTATCATGGACAGCAGATTGTCCACCAGTGACAGCAGACTGTCCACCAGGGACGGCAGACTGTCCACCAGGGACCACAGACTGTTCACCAGGGACAGCAGACTGTCCACAAGGGACCGCAGACTGTCCACCAGGGACAGCAGATTGTTTACTTTCACAGTGTACAGTATACAGTGTTTGTCATAAATTATATGAGTTCGTTTTATTCCATTTCAACAAGGGTGAAGGGATGATTGAATGATGGAGCATTTTTAACAATAATTTATAAACTCATGGTGGTGTACTTTCCAATGAAGATATCGTATGTTAGTGGATGATCTTGGGTTTCAGAGTGGTATTGATGAGGGCGTCGGCACACATGGTGCTTCAGCTACTTTCACAGTAGGTTAATGTTTTAGAAGTGAAATAAATGCATTATTTTTAGTTAAATAACTTATTTTCATGGGTTTTAAAACTCAATATTTCTAATTCCGTACAAATTTTCATCATACAAATTATTTTTTTATTTAAGAGGTTATTAAAAAATAATTATAGTAATAATAAATAATAATTATTTACACTGAATCAAAAAAAAATTCAATACACAACGCCATTCAATTATTTTTGTAAGTTGGGAGAGATATCAAATTATGCCAAAGGTAAACCTACGGCTAGGTAATTTCTTCAGCATAATAGGAATCCACATAATAGGACCCGCCCACCCATACACGTACAGTGGTATGTAACGTACAGTGGTTGTAACTTTTATGGTTACAAGGAATTCTTGTATATCATAAAAAAGTTTAACTAACAGCCATTGAAACAGTTTATTCCTAAAAACACTTATTTTAACAGTTTTGGCAGACTCATTCAATTTATTAAAAAAAATAATACAATTAGCTCTATGAGATGATCCAATTTTTGTTAGCATATGTTGGGTAATATTTAGTTTAGATTTATTTCTTGTATTGTGGCAATGCATTTCTTCTATGACGGTACATAGGTATAGATGTGTTATTGTATGAACTAATATATGAAATATGCAAGTTTGTAAATAAGAATTGAGTTAGTGAATAAGATACCACAAGTAGAAAGAGCTTATGTTCAAAATAACTAGGGCACATAAATACTACTAGTCCGTCCTCCTTTAAACATTGTAGCTCTAAGAAATACTGTATTACCTATTTGTACAGCATTTACATTAGAGTTGTTCAAGTAGATGGAATTTATGTTTATTTTATCTTTCAATATAATTAAATATGGATGACACAATTATTATTAAAAAGCTTATTATTACTATACAAAACATATATAATACATAGGGACAATAATTGAACGGCTCCGCCAAACAACGTTGCAAGTGACATTTTTTGTGAAACTGAGGTTTTAACAGAACAACGTTGCAAGTGACATTCTATATCGCGTGGGCTATTTCGTTTTGAAAATACTGATTTTGGCAGCAATGAGAGCCTGTCAAATGAGCGGCAAACTGGGTGGTGTGGCCAGAACAATGTTGCAAGTGACGAGATGTCAGTCACGTTGGGTGTTATTCTTTCGCCGTGCAATGAGAAAAGGATGAATAGTGGCAGGAAAAGAAAATTGAAAGAGTTCAACTGAAAAGAAAAGTTTTGTAAGAGGACAAGAGATGCTAAAAATCTGTTAATATAAAAAAGAAAGCGACCTATTCCAGGAAAACAAAAAGTACAGAATTAAAACGTTTTCAGTCTTTCAGCCATTTAATGTAAATTAAACTGAATATTTATAAGAAATTTACTATAGGCCTTAATTTTTACATGAATGTTTGTCAGTAAAAAGATTCATATTTAAAAAATTAAGTACATTATTGTATTAGCCCCTTAGTCATTGACACATTTGTAGAACAACGTTGCAAGCGCCATCACTTGCAACGTTTTACCCGCAAATAGTTTGACTAAAACGTCAAAATCTCAGTTAATTTTAGCATAACAAATTTTATATCTATACACAAAATAACTTTGAAATAAATTAACAGCTTAAGACAAAAAAAAAAATTAATAACAATTTTTTTAGTTCCTGAAAAATTTGGTTTTTGTCACTTGCAAGGTTGTTCGGCAGAGCTATTCAATTGTATACCATACAAACCTCCCCACTGTAAACATCTGAAGCATACAAAAGGTCGAAGGGTAAGGCAGCAAGCAGATCCACAACAAACCAGCCTTTAAGGTAATGTAAAGCAATGGAGCTGGAGATGGAAACTACCTCTCCTTTCCTATTGACAAATGTTGTTCTGAAGTTTAGTAAAATATCTGCAAAAAGTAAGTAGAAACAGAATTATTGAATGTTACTTCATTCGATTTTAATATTTAATCATGTAGACATATTTGTAGGGGAGTTTTAGACTATTTGCATAACACTATTTATTTAATGAAATGAAAAAGCTGAAACAGAAAAGATCTTAACAATTGATGAGGCTTTTTCTACAAAGTCCTCTCTTACTCTAACACTTCCTTAGGTTATAAATATAAAATATATTTCAAAACTGAGAACTTCCTTATTGTAAAAATAAAATATATTACAAAATAATATTAATATAAATAAGTAAACTTATGAGTAGCTCAAATATTATTCATAGACAGCATAAAAATGTATATTGTATTTAATATAACAGATTACTACATATATTACCCTTCAACATGGTTTGATTCTGTTTATATGCCCTAATTTTTACTGACCAAATATTAATTTTAATGTCCTTTATCTTATTTGTCCAGTTATTTTAATCTCAATTTTTATATCCAGTTATTTATGTTTTTTACACCTATGTTAGGCCTAATAAAATAAATATACATCCAGTATAAAAAAACAAGAAAAAGTGTTCTCTTCCTATTATTAGAAGCAAAAAGTAGCATAACAGGTGTTCTAACTAAAATAGAAACACTGAACCCGCCAGCTTCCAACCACCAAGCTGGACACAATGTTTTTAAGAAAGAGCCCTTCACCATTACACAACAGATGAGTGCCTCTTCACTGTTGCACAGAAAAAGTACCAGCCTAAGGTGGATTTGAACTGACTATTTTAACCACTGTACCTGGCCACCACAGTCAATGCCTTAGACAGCTTGTCCATTTCCAAGCTCAACACCAATGATGACTCAGTATTTTTGCATTAATAGACATTGATGTAGTATGTAAACCGTAAATTGTTGAATGACTAATTAGTGAATTTAAAAAAATACATGTAAATTTAAACTACCATTCATCTTGCTCATATATAGGCCTACTACCATATTGTCAGCATACATCCAGCATTGCACAAACCACTCATCCCACAAGAACCGGAGAAGGCCCATGTTCAATACATTTTTTCTTCTTTCAATTCATCACCACTTATTTATTTATTTTAATATATATATACAATTTAAGTACAATATATCTTCATACAAGTATAAGAGAAAACAAAACACATATTTGCAGAGGTAATATATTAATCAATCCAAATGCTCAATTGTCATGTCATTGACAGTTTTATAATTATTTATTTATCATTATGATACTAATCACTAATCATGAGTGTAGATTAGCTAGTGTAATTGTTGTATTTTTATCTAACATACAATTGTTATCTTTTTTCTATGTGTTCAATTGAACTAGTGTTATGTTAGCATAAACCTCTTTTTGAACATTGACATCTGTACAATTTCCGAAATGCTGGTAATTAATGTACTATATTACAAATACAAGGTGGGGAAAAAATATGGAACCGCTTTCTCAAAACCGTTATTTTTTTCATAGATTATTTAATTTTTTTAAATAATTGTGTTCCATAAAGTATAATTTTTGATCAGAATAATTTACTTAAAACCGTTAATTAGTGAAGAAATAGTATTGTTCAAATTAGTTACTTTGAAATTCAAATGACCGCTACTCTGGGAAGGATAAACCTTTCAAAGTCCGGTTTGCGGCAATTAATTTATTTTGAATATACGGTACCTTTTATTTAATATCAAACCCGACCTAGGCTTAAGTTGAAGATTTTCGTTCAACTCCTCTTAGGCCTCCCCCCTGAAAATATGAATGTTGCTAATGGCGTCAAAAAGTATATTCTTTGTAGCCATGATCATGTACAAGATTTCACTTTTACGAGTGAAGTCATACAAAAGTTATGAAAGTGTTTCCATATTTTTTCACCCTTTATAGCTAATTTACAGATCAAACCCACAAAATCATGAACTTAACTCATATGAAATATAAATAATCGTAGAATCTCTACCAGGGATTCCCCGTACATTCTGTAATCTAACACTTCCATCAGACATTTTCCTAACGATTTTAGAACCACAATTATATACAATCATTTTGAACAGTACTTATTTACATTGTAGAACTAAAAACACACAAAACTAAAGGTAAATAAAAATTTAATTAATTAACATCAAGAACAATGAAAGGATTGGTCGTGTAGGGTAGTAAGTAAGTTACCCTAAGCCCTTTTCTTCCCCTAAGTAAGTTACCCCCAAACATTTCTTCAAATTGTCAAAACCAACAAATCGTAGACCAAAACAGCTCAAATTGCATTTATGACTTCTGAGGTGGTCAATTGGTACTGATATGCTCAAGGTCAAGAATCATACCAATTGTCAAAGTCAACATAAACAAAATGGCCGGGGTGACAAATTACCCCACATGATCACTGGAGTGGTAATGCCGTACTGTACAATGGGTGTTAGTTGGTGTAACCATAGAACCCATTGAAGTATGTTTGCACACACTAGCATAG
Organism: Stictocephala bisonia; assembly: GCA_035578905.1. NCBI lineage: Eukaryota > Metazoa > Arthropoda > Insecta > Hemiptera > Membracidae > Stictocephala > Stictocephala bisonia. The sequence continues at coordinate 38,134 of JAQJVL010000969.1, read as the reverse complement.
AAACAATGTCTTAGTCACTCATGAATTAATTTACACACACACTTCAAACACAAAACCTTACAGCTCACTCTCAAATATTTTTCTTCCTTATATTTTGATTCTGGTCAAGTACAACATTATTCATTCATAAGACGCCGATCGTTAAGATATGGGCAAATAAGAGGGGCGAATGATTGTGATGAATGAGATGACGAGTGCAGTCATTGTTACTAACTAAGGTGGACTGTTCTTACCTGATTCTCCACTTAAATATAAAAAAATATTGTTTATAAAAAATAGTTGAGTATTTAAATTTTAGTGTAGTGGGACCGACACCTGTATGACTTCCAATATATTTGGACTATTTGCAAGCAAATCTTTATTTAAATTTCTTTGGTAAGCACTCTAATTAAAAGTGAAAACTGATCTGGGGAAAGTACAGACTTACTAAACAAAAGAGGGTGGTTACCTATACATGTATGGAAAGGTAATCACCGCTTTACATGTATGGATGGGAGGGAGTTAATCACCACTGTATGTGTATGGGTGAAAAGGGGGTCAACAACTTTATACAGACAAGTGCAATAATAAGATCAAGTTTGTAAGTGTAACCGATGTTATTTTCTATAAGATGAAGCCTTTCAGGTCTGATTTGAAATATTGTGATCTCCTAAGTTAGATCTTAATTGTATCTACAATTCAACGTACGATCTCATTAAAGATTTCCTCATAACTTTTGCGATGAGGTGAATTATTTGTACAGTAAAAATTACAAAAAGAATCCGTACTCTTTTATCATCAACAACAATATAAATTGTTAAACTAAAAAAGTAACATTAAATAAACTTATATTTCTAAACGCAAAATTATATGATCAGAGCATTGATGTATTGGATTTTATGGGTCTCTTTGTAAAAAAAATCACTTTTAAGTTCATGCAATTTATGCGTCTACACACAATAAAAATTCTTATTTAAGTTTTATTTGGTAAAATGAAGTAAATGAACCGGAAAACGAGGAATAAAACTGGATTATAAAAGTAATAATCATCATTGGCTAGCAGATATAACAATTTCATTTAAAACAAGTTTATTTAATCTGGCTGATTGATATGAAAAAGTGTAAAATGTTATATATTTTTTGAATATGGCATATCACACTACAAAACATGAGCTTAATTAATAGTTTATGTGCACGTTCGCATTCCTTTCACGTTCCAAATTGCTCAATTCAATCATATCATGATAGATTATTTTTACTTTACAACGAATAACAAACATTTCATATCTCGTGTTATTCCGGGATTTTCTGTTATTTTTTAGGATAGAGCCCATGATAATGTTATTACTGTATATAAAATCAATTATAAAATTAATGAAAATTGTTGCCGGCCCTGTTTGTAAGCGCGCCAGCGCAGCGCATGCGCACGGTCAATGATATCCTAAATCCAATCATAAACTTTTGTAATCGAAAGTTTCCAATCGCCCAATCGGTGGTTTGGTATCGTTGGTTCTAGGTATCGAACAAAGGAGTCTTTATTAAACCGTAATTAACGTTTTAGGTTATGTTTGTGCGATTTGTTTTAATTTTAATACAATTTAAGGATTGTTGTCAATTTGTGTAGTCGTAACTTGAGAGGAAACTGATGAATGAGGAGTAGTCCAGTCTTCTAACACAGCCTTAACAGAAGTGAATCAATGACTATGGCGGCTATGACAGCTGCACAACAGAAACAAATGCCTAAAGATGCCTTGGTTATATCCTCTATTTTAAAAGAATTAGGAATAAATGAATACGAACCGAGGGTAATAAATCAGTTGCTCGAATTCACTTACAGTGAGTATCTGTTTTACCTTTGTAAATTTTACAGTAGTGCATTTTTGGAATATAAATTCTTTTAGGCATAACCTATAAAGATAAGATAACCTATAAAATGATTTAGGTTTACTTGATAAAAGTAGAATTCCTAATATACTGTATCGGGATTGGTTATTTTCAAAATGGCCTTTATTAATAAATATGGCATAGGCCTAGCCCAGATGTAATATGGAAAAGTTCTTTTCTGTGAAATTTTTTTTTGTTCAGTAACAATATGAAAATCTACTTTCTAGCAAACCTTATACAGTAATTAAGCCTATACACTTTCTTACCACATATGAAAATACGATATCTTGTAAAAGTTGTGTGAAATATTAGTTTCTATATTTCTGTTGTGGAAAAGTCGTGTTTTACTGTAAAATTGATAAATCAGTTTTTTATCATCAGATAGGCCTAAAACAACTGTATTAAATAAAATTATTTTTCAACAGTTTTTTGGTAGTTTTCTAGTCAAACCTTATTAGGTAGCCTGAAATCCAAATCTTAAACCTTAAATCTTTTAAAACTTTGATAGTAGAATTATTGGATGTTAAATAACAATATTTAGTAAAAATTAAGCGTCGCAAACATAATTTAGTATCATAATTGATGCATTAGTTTACACTGAGGCCGCCCATTTACTTCACACCGCAGCAGTTATACTAAGGAAATGTGAGGCGGAAAGTGAAAGGGGACCTCTTGTCGGCAAAGTAAAATGTTCAGTATTCACGAAACTACCGATTTTGATCAAAATTATCCATATTCGGTTTGTTATCGATTATCAAACTCTGGTTTATATAGAACAGGCCAGAATTGGTTATAAAGTCGAGTCTAAGCATTAAAACATCGAATAACATTTATTTAGATGTCAGTGTTTGGTCGGAGAAAAGGGATCTCTCGTCATTATGGAAAAATAACATAATGTTTGTTAAGAGAATTGCCTCTTCTTAAATTTAAATAGTTTCTAAAACATTTGTTGATTAATAATTGTATAGCATAGGTGAATTTTATAAAATAGATTTTGTACAAATTTAAACAAATTGTTGTAAATTATAGCTGAATGATTTATAGATCTATGTATTATTACTACTTATTATTTTTATTTGTTGATGATAAATGTTTGTTTAGTCTGAATAAGCGTTGTATTTTAAATGTAATAATTTGAACTCTTATGTTTTTGTACTTAACGACTTATTGCTATTAATTGACATTTTGTTTGTTACTGATTAAATATTGTACCTTGGGATTGCTAACTTATATAAAATTGTGTTGCTAAATTTCTCTATATTCATTACTATTATATTTATTTTACTTTTACTGCACAACAATGTGTATATATATGTTGTATATTATTTAGAACTAAAACCTAATTTATAGCCTAAGACGTTGACGATTGTAATGCATTTTGATGTCATCGTGTGCTTCTACAATAAAAAATCATTTATTTATTTATTTAATAGTTGTACTGTAGATCAAAATAGTTTTCAAATTTGCATTTAGCACATTTAACACATAAAATTTCAAAAAAGATGATTAAAATATTAATGGAAACTGACAAAAATAGTAAAATCTGTGTAATTGGTTTTATTGATTTTTTTCAGTAAAATATATGATTTCCGCAGAATTACTTCTCTCGTGAAAATATAGCCAACTTTATACCAATTTCAGGCAAATTTTTCAAATTTTGTTTGTTGGCTACAAACTGCATAATAACCTGTTATTTGACATTTACACACTTCTGAACTGCTTTGAAAATCCTCACATTTTTTTCATTAGTGGGTAGAAAAACTTATGCTTTACACAAATTTGAAAACTATTTTGGAGTACAGGTATTTTTTCTTATCACTGGTAACCATAAAGTGATTAAGCACAATTAATTGTTGAAATTGAAAACTATATATTTTCAATATAAATATATCTAGAAATATCAAATATTCTGTTGAAAGAATGATGTGCACAATAGCTTTTTTAACTGAAGGATAGATTCTCTGTTGTCAGCGTTACACCCACACCCGTTCCTTCCATTCTCCCATGTTGAAACTTGCTGTGTTATGAAAGCCAACTCATCTCTTTGTCTAGCGAATGGGTTGTATGTTCTTCTCCTTTTGGTAATTATCAGCTGTGTTCATCACTAGTAGAGTGTCAACCCTATATCTTTTGTCTTCATGCTGAAATGCTTGTTTTGTTTTAGTCCATTACCGATACTCCTTTATGAAGTGCCAAATGGAGAAAGTGCTGAATTTTCTTTATATATTTTATAGTTAAATTATCGCTAATAATTTTTAAGGTTTATATAATTATCTAAAATCAATAAGTTTAGCAATGACTGAGGCAAATAATTGAAGTGATTTTGTAGGTTTTAAATAAAAGATCCAATTTTTAAAGACAAACTTATGTAATTTCATTTTGGCTTTTGACTGACTTTTTCATGTCATGAGTTAAAACTTAGTTGCAAATTGTAACTTTAACTAATTATAATAATTACCAAACAGCAAAATTTAAATTTCATCATTACTGTTAGCATCCATAGCATCCAAACCTTTTCCTATGTTAAATTTCAAAATTGTATCTTCAATATTAGTATGTTAAATGTTATTTTGGTTGAAAAATGGGCAGTGCTGTAGTGCTGGGTATTTTGGAGTGCTGATTGTTGTTTCTATAGACATATACACCCAAGACGGCAGCGTTGGCATCATTCACTGCAATACTAATTTTATGCATATGCTCTCCTATTGTGGTGATCGTTGATTATTAGCTTGTGCCCTGCGGCAGGGATAACTAGGGGAATATATCTTGCTTCGCCACCGAATTCAACGATTGGAATGAACTATTTAACATTTTGTAGGCATCAAACAAAAGAATTACATGCATATAATATGTATTATTCACTTGGTTATTACAATATTCTGAGAGATCAAAATTAATTTCTACTTGAATACCGATACAAATAGGTAGAAATTTACAAACCAACTAACACTTTCAACTAGCACTTGTAAAAAGTGTATAATTTTCATTTTTTGTTAAGTTTTTATCTCTCATACTTATTACTCCAGGCTACTTAAACAAAGATTTACTTATAACTTAGAGTAAGCAAAGTTATAAGTAATTCTTATGCATATATATTCACAACAGCATAATTTTACTTCAGCAATTAGGCCTATAAACTGTTAAAGTTCTCAAATATATCACAAAGTAAATAAGTTGATTTTGACTTTGATGTTTTCACTCTAGAATAAACAATAACACAATGGCACACATAGAGTAATGCATTACCTAACAGTAGACTGAATTACCTAACAGACAAAAACTTTGTCGTTGTTATTAATAGACTAGTTGCTGAAAAAAAGAAATAAATCTATACCAGTACTTAGATTATTACAACAAAATGATCAAGTAACTTCATTGATGATGTACTCTATGAATTATAATTAAGTTAAATGTGTATCTTATACTATGTACATAAGTTGCGGCAATTCAGAGTTCAATGGGTTTTTTCTAAAAATGGTTATAGGTCTAAAACTAGCTTGTCCTGTTAATAGATGAAGTCATTTTGTGCTGGAAATAATTTGTTTTTACTTATAACTTATCACGTATAAAATGTTGTCTACATAAGTTAAATAATTTAGAAAACATAAAGTCTGTATTTTACAAAGGCATTGCAGGCCTATATATTTTTTGTCAATTTTGGAAGTTTTTAAGCTAAACACAAGTATTTATATGAATTGGGTTTGTATTGAAATTCCCATAACTAACTTGCTTTCAGATTTGTTATCTATTTTCTAATTTTTATTAAAATTGAGTTTTTTTATTAGACTTTTTGAGAATGTGAGAGAACTAATGATGATTTTATTACTGTAAATAAAAAACATTTACATTTATTACTGTGTATTTATTAGCTTACCGGTGTAAAGACCCAATTATCATCATACTGATCCCAATCGTATAATCTTTATTGCCGTCTTGTTGTCAAGACTTACAAGTATTCACGTCTACATACTGCCAGACAAGTATGTTACAAAGTGTAACTAAACTATAGGTTTTAACAAAATGAGGAATATTTATGTAGGCCTAGGTCTAAGATACAACTATTTGCAGGATTGTAAAAAGATTGATTTAGTTTGATTTACATGGGTATAATAATTTACAAAATAAGATCCATATAAGTCACTGAAAATAAGAGTGAAGGCATAAAAGTTGTTTCAAATAGAGAGAAGTCAAATGCCTTGGTAATAAAATACATTTCAAAAGAGGTTTAAAACTATGACTGGCACTACTTGACCAGGCATATTAGCGCAAAAAGGGAGTCTAGCTCCTAAAAATTGCTTGAGAGCTGGAAATTATTTAAATCCTTTTTGGGGGTGCTGAATAACGGGTATTTCAGTATGCGCCGGTTTCTAGGTTGTGCTTCAAATTTTAGAGCCTAAAATTGTCCAGTATTTCGCTTAAAACTCGAAAAGTACACATTCTACAGAAACATATCAAACACCAAAATGAGCAAATCTGAACACAATTCGGAGGGGGGGGGGCGAGAGATGAATCTAGAGCAATGAATGTCCTCGCCAACAATGAACACATTCTCTCCATGCCTGGATCTTTCCACCGCAGTAGCAGCAATCGTGGTATCTGCATCCTCAACGTCCTGTCTAACTTGAATGCCAGCACTTATGAATTTGTCCATGAATATCGCAATTATGCATTTCTTGTTGTTTTCTTTGGCAAGGAATCTTTGTTTCGGCATCGTTGCGGTCAACGATTCATCAAATATCACAGAAGGAGATGACATGGTTCGAGCTCAATGGGCTCGTTCAGCTGACTTTGTGCATTTTTTGGAAGTTGCAGGGTTCCCATGGAACACAATAAACAGCTTGATCCAAAATTACTTTAAACGTAGTTCAAGTACTTTGTGATGACTACTGAAAACTTTGCAGTACAGCAATTCGTTATCATCAGTATAGTATAACACTTTTTCCTCCTACAGGATCTACTGAGACGAGGGACAGGCCAACAGAAGAGGATAGCTACAACAATTTCCCCATGATAATTATAACAATTATTATCTGACCCATGTAACTTATTTAGTTATTATAACTCCCTGCTAATTTTGTAAATTGCAATAAGTTTTTTTTATTAGTTATAAATACTTTTATATAATGAGCCACTCTCATTTTCTCTTCCGTGTTCTATTTTTCTGTGACCGTTTGGCGAGTCATTAATGACTTCTAGTTAACTGTAATCAGAGCTTGATATAATGATTTTAAGTTGTTATATGAGTTGACTAAATTTACTGTTACTTGAACAAATGCAAGAAAGTGAGAAGTTTTGAGTTCAGACAAATTTTCCTGCGTTGTACTGCCTTTGCGGAAATTTGATGCTACAGACTCTTTTGGTTTATAATTTACGTCGCAGCACAAATTTCATAAAGCATCTGATTTAAAATTAAACTCTCTGTAAGTTTAGTCCTATGACATTTCTCAATCGATGCAGTACTTTTCGACATACAGGTGTTAGAAACTTAAGGTTGTCAACTTTTAAGCTAAGTTCGTAAAAATCGCCCATTTTTGACAGACGATTTCGCCTAAATGGATGAACTGATTTCAATGTTTTGAAAATTTCTAGACGCAAAATTTAGTTTTCTTTTTAAAAGACAAGAATACCATTTTCTGTGGGATGCTTCCTTTTCGAGTTTTAAGCGAAGTACTGGAAAAGTACAAACATTTCACAGTTTTTAGGCTCTCAAATTTGAAGCACAACCTAGAAACCATCACAAACTTAGATACCAGTTATTCACCACCCCCAAAAGGGTTTAAAATGATTTCCAGTTCTCGAGCAATTTTTAGGGGCTAGGCCACTAATATGCCTGGGCTATACAGTAAAAAGATCTTACATGCTCTGACAGGTAATCTCTAAAGTCTGTTACTTTCTTATAGATCGTTCACTTGTCTGTGAACAATCTATAAGAAAGTAGATTGAGAAGTTTATTAAAATAAATAAAAATAAACTAAGTTTAATAATATAAACTAACCTGGGGAAATAAAATAATTAATTATTTATAAAGCAGTACTTAATTTATGGCTCAGAAGTTGTGTAGGAGCTAGAAAACTAGAATTTAATTAATTGTTATGTATTTTTTAAGATACAATGAAAGTTTCATTCATATTGCCTTTTTTAAGGATATGTGGCAAGCATTTTGGATGATGCCAAAGTTTATGCAAACCATGCAAAGAAAAAATTGATTGATTTAGAAGATGTGAGGTTGGCAGTACAAATGCAGGTAGACAGAACTTTCACCAGTCCACCACCGCGGGATGTGAGTAATTTCTGTTCTTTCAATATTTTATTTAATTAATAACTAAGCTTACTGGAGAACTATTTGTAATTCTATGAATACTAGACTTCCTTTCAGAGTGTTGCTAAGATCTAATTGTTATTACTAAACTCTAGATGCTCTAGTAAAAACCTCATCAAGGTGCTGTGTACTGTATCACCAGATGTTTCTGATGACTGAGCGAGACATCTGATTACACTGCAAATAGCACTTTGACATGGTTGTTACTGGAGGATGTAGTTTTAGAGAAACCAAATCTGTTTCTTATCAGCACACCCTTACCCTCTAATCACAAAACCAGAACATGAACGTCATTTGGGTATTGATTATATTTCCAAAGCACTTGAGATATGTTTTATTGAGTAATACTTCTGACCTTACGGATGTCAGTAACATTGAACTTTTGTGCTATTCATTGTGACTTTATATGTTCTCCTGTGTATTTGTGGACTTATGCTCTAAGGTAGTTTACTGATGCCCCTCTGCTGTTACATCAAGTCCAAACAAGTGCCCTATAACCTACCCCAAATTTATTGAAAAAGTATTATTTGCCAGGTTAGTTGTTTTAGTTTGGATATTTTATTTCATGTTACATCATTAGAGATTTTTTGTGTAATATGATGAGGCTTTATGTTTTGAATTTTCAGATTCTATTGGAGGTTGCAAGAACGAGAAATAACAGTCAATTGCCACTTGTCAAACCTCACTGTGGTATTCGTCTTCCACCTGATCGCTACTGCTTAAACTCCTGCAACTATCGGTTGAAAAGTATTGCTCCTAAAAAGGTAAATATAACATATTCAGTGAGTTTCAACTAATGTTCTTTATTAATACAGAACTATTAATTTAAAAAAATAATTTTGTCGAAACTTACCTGCTTTGATATCATATGTCTGGTTTTTTTAAAGGAGATAAGTAAGACAAGGAAGGGCCAGAAGGGAAATGACTGCAGGTGGAACTATAGATAGTAAATGAATGGTATTCACAATAGTATAAATGTTTTTGCATTTAATGCAGTTTTGAAGTTTTTTGGAGTTGTGTGTGGTAGTTACAGAAATTATTTTCTGTTAAGGTGATATAAACTTTGAAATGTACTGTATGCTAAAGTTTTCCAACTATTGCAAATATTTGATATTCTCCAGTGGACATTTCAGTCTTTAAAATTACTTTAATAATAACACTGATATACAAATTTAAATATTTTTGTAATATTCTGGAGTCTTATGACAAAGACAGGTGACACATATAGAACGGGAAAAACATTATTGTTGCACATGGTACAACCATAGAAGAGAGATACTGTATATTATAAAAAATAATACTCTCCACTTATTTTATTTAGATCTATAGTATATACTGAAGTTTGAAAAAGACATTTTAGTGTCCCTAAAAAGGCAGATTTGATACTCATTATGTTTACTTGCAGTGTATGTATATTAGTGATTAGTGGTGTATAGATAACTGGAAACTTGCAATATAAATTGCTTTGTGGAAGAAAATTATGGGGGAACTTATGTTAGTCGAAAAAATGAAATGTCAGGTTTAAAAATATTAAAGGCGATGAAACTTATAAAATACCAGCAGGACTCTTCCAAAGTTGGAATAAGAAACCCCATAGCTTTTCGTGACACATTTAGTTCCTTTTTTAAAATTAACTGTTTTTAAAAATATAAAATACTGTTGGCACTACGCCAAAATATATCTATTAAAACATTTGGTGAAAAAATAGCATTTATTTGCATTTGTCTGTATTAGATTACCACAAGTACAGAAAAAAAAAAAAAATATAAAATTTGTAAATACAAATACCATTAAAACAGGACAGATAGGTTTTAAATAACATTCAACTGTTAGCCAAGATAATGTGTTTATCTAGGCTCTCTTTATTTGCAATGCCTTGTCTCCCTCTACAAAGTAATCAAAAGGGACTGCATCTGATGTCCGTGTCGTAACAATGTCATTAATTAAATAAATATATTAATCACTAAAAGAACTGTAATGTTATGATAATATGATTGTTAATTTTGTATTAAGTGTTAATTTATATGTTAGTCAAAAAGTTACCAGAATCGATGTCCAGAGACACTCAGCGTGGTTGCCGGTGGGAATTTCGTTTCTATCAGCTAGTACCATTTCTGGAGAAGAGATATAGGTAGCGCTAGTATAGCTCAGCCGCCTTTATTCTACCGTAGAGTGCACTTTTCGTGTATTTGCGTGTTTAGTCGGCACTGGTGGCGCAGTGCTGTAACTCAGCTACATGGGGACAAAGTGTTTGGGAGATTGTAGGCGATAGGTTGTATGCTCGGTCCTCTTAATACCGACATGGCGTCCGCTTGGTGGTTGCTATCGGCATGGACACTACTAGAGAAGTCTGGGGTGTCCATGTTGGGTGGTAATCATTGTGCGGATGTTGTGTGGGGGAGATAACTGAGTATCAGGCTTGTCAATTAGCTGAAAATCAGACCAGCACTACGTGGTTCGGATTCCACGCAAAGCTGTAGGTCCCTTAGTTGCCCTGGCTGTTGGGCTATTAATAAATTGCTCTTTCTGAGGAACAGTTGAACTCAGTTAGTAACCAGACTACACTCATCCACACTCATCCTACACTCATAAAACCATTCATATTCGCCTTAAAATACACACAACGTTGTGTCGGCGTCTCATTTGTAAGAAGAAAAAAAAAAAAAAAAAATACATGGTCACTTTTTGAAAATTGATTTAATGAACAGCTAAATAACATTAAATTTAGTGTTTTACTTCAAAAGTCATCTTCTGCAACCCTTTTAATTTCTATTCCAGCATACAGAATTAAGGTGATGAAGAAAAGCCAATTTTACGAATGGCACAAACGTTTTCATGTAGGTCACATAAACATTGAAGATGGCTCTCGTAGTGGACGCACTTTGCAACCACAATGTTCAGCAAGTTCGGCAAACTGAAGAATAACAATAGATAATAAGGTAAATTTATCCACACAAACAAGTTCTTAGGTGCTTACGAGATGCCATAAGGAGGAACGGGCCTGAAAAATTAGCAGAAAACAATTAGATTTTGCTGCATGACAGTAACCCTGCACATCGATTCTCGTTAGTACGTAACTACCTGGTCAAGCACAGCGTTACTACGTTAGAACATCCTCACTACTCGCCTGACTTTAAGTTGGCCGATTTCTTACCGTTCACACGGTGAAAGCATCAATAAAAGGAAATCATTTTGCAGGTGCTTAAGCTGTCAGAAAAAATGTGATAAAATTATTTAAATACATTTAAAATGATAAGTGTCAAAAGTGTTTTTGACCATCTGTGTGATCGTAGGGACAAGTGTATTATTGCAGGAGACGAGTATTTTGAAGGAAAATAGGTTTGTAAGTTTTTATCTTTGTCCAATAAATATATTTCAACCAATTCCGGGAACTTTTTGACTACACCTCATATATATATATATATATATATATATATATATATATATATGTGAAATGACAACATCTTAAAGTAGTTAGCCATTTATACATATAGTGAATCTGAATACTATTCATATTTCATATCTATATATCTTCATGCATTTTGTTGGTATCGTAATTATCATATGGCATTATGCAGTTTGGACATTCAACAAACTATGGAATGCAACAAGGTTCGGTGAAACTATCATCTAAAGGACCTCAATTGCAGCTTGTTAAGAGGTCTAGTACGAACCAAATGACAACTGTTCCACGCACACAATCTATAACAGCTCCTAAACCAGTTATCAAATTCACACCAGGTAAATACCATTTCTTTTATAGTTTTGACATATCGTTCAGGTTATCAATTTAAGTATGAAACGTTACTAGTAACTTTTTAAAATTTATCATTGATATATTGAGGGTTGGGGTTGGCACTTGCTCCGCCAAAGTTTCGTATTTATTTTGCTTTGTTAGGAAATCAAAGGCATTTAAGACTAGTAATTTAGCACATCTGATGTCTGAAAACTGATTTTATTGTAATTAGGCGATTTGCAATACAATTTTTTATAAATGAACAAAAAATGTAAAAAAGAGTTAAAGATAATATGATTGAGTAAGACAATGACAATTCATGCCATTATTAGTATGATAGTGAGAGAACATTTTCTCAGCAGTCATAAAAGCACTCACTATACCTTATTTATGTTAGCTATTCATTCAACAAGGTAATACACAGTGAAGGCTATAAATAGAAAAGGCCTGTATCTTGTCTCCACTTTGTCATCCATCTTGAATATACTTCAATCCTCCACATTATGGGGGACCCATAAATGTGGTGGTATTAATCCATTAACCGTCCAGATATGTATTGAAGTAAAGACCCATCCATACATTTATGTTATTTTACCACCTGCCCTCATAGACTGTAAATTGGTATTGACCCAACTTACAAACAACACAAATTTGTGTATAGGTGAACTTCCATTAACTTGAGGAAGATAAGAAAGACTTAAGTGATCTTGATATTGTATGCTTACATTTATTTATATTTTAATAATTAATATTGAATAATTATAAATAAGGACTGTGTTATATTATTTAATGAAATATTGTTTTAGGTATTCAAGGGCAGACTATGATGACACCAAAACCGAAAATTCAAATAGCTACTTCTGGTAATATAGAGATGTCATCCATCAAATTTGAAGGCGATCAAGAGATGAGTTTCAAACGTAAGAGGGAGCCTGATGATTATGATTCAATGGATAACTGAGCAATGGGCATATTCAAAGACTGCTAATTTGTTATTGTAGTTTTTATTTATATTTATTGATTACTTGGATACTGTTTTATTTACTAACTGTAGATTGTAATATGTAAATAAAATATTTGTTGTGTAATTTGCTTTTGTGATTCATTTATTGGTATACATGCTTATTGCAATGCATAATTTTAATAAACATTATGTAAACATAGCAGATGTTTGTATACTTAAGCTTATTTTAGGCCAGTGAATAATCAAAAGCATACATAGCCGTTAACATTATTTTAGTGGACATATGATTTTCTTGTCGTTGGGTGATAAGAAGACCTCGTTTCTTGTCAACTTGTCTGTTAGATAATAATGTACGCACAATAAAAAACATTTTTACAGGGATTGTGTTTGAAATCCAATGTTTTGAAAATGAGAACTATATCTATTTGCACAAAGGAAGATATGTCACAAATAACAGTTGTTTTAAGATTCAGGATGATTAAAATGTTGAAGACCTTATCAGGTTTAGACAAATTTTCCCTAAAAAAGAGTATACAAAAAATGTCATTTGAGAAGAAATGAAAATTTGGACTATACATATGTTATTTATCACAGACTGATTACTTTTTGGAGGAAAATATTCTTAAAAATAAGAATGGTCAAAGACGCTCTTATTGTGTTTATTACAATACTAGTTTGGTCTTAATGTCTGTCAGATTAATTGTCTGTACACATACAGGAACTTTTAGGTACAAATATTAGCATACTATGATTACAAATTCCCCCATTCAAAAATAAAAAAAAAAAAAAAAAAAAAAAAAAAGATTGAAAGTGTCAAATCTCAAAATGGGCGAGTCTCACCTATGACAACTTTGATGTAATGTTTTTATCAATAAAAGCAGTCCTCATAATGAACATGACACTCAACGGCGTATATAGAAGGCATCACAAAAAATTTAATGAAGTCCCCAAGTTGTTTAAAAAAAAAAAAAAAAGAAACAGCGTTGAGTTTATAATAATTTATTGATCAGATCAGTATAAAAGTTTCTACTGTGTTTGGAGGCATTAAACATGTTGGAAATTTCTAATATTTTGTAAATTAATGAATAAAAGATCTCAAATAGGCCTACAACATGTACTTAGTAAGAATAGCCTTACTTCAACGACAGATTGGAAAATTTTCTTCTGTTAAACAGTTCAATTGCTAAAGCAGCCTTCCTTGTGCAACAATCTAATGAAAATTTCCTAACAAGTTAAAGGAAATTAGCTGGAATATGTTTGCGTTTGAACTTGATTGAACAAGTCTTCAAATTATAAAGAAGGCTATACATAGATTATATTGTGTGTTAAAGAAAAATGCTTGGAATAAAGTGCGAAGTTGTTTTTGTTGTTGAAAAGTGGAACTTGTTTCTACTGCATACCCATAATGCGTAGATAAGGTATTAAAATTTAAAAAGTAAAAAACATCAACTAAATGATAGAGTTTATTCATTTAGTTAATACAAACAGTATTTACACCTTCTAGCATTTTAATGAATAACAATGATCATTAAAAAATGTATTAAGATAGCCAAATAGCAACAAGATATATAAAGGAGAAGGATTGAAATTGTCAAATATCAAAGTAGGAGAGTCTCAGCAATGTCAAAACAACTGTGATTTAATGTTTTTATCAATAAATCCTCCAGACACTGCAAGAGAAGTCTGAGGTGTCCATGTAGGTTGGTAGTCAGGGACTGGATGTTAAGTAGAGAGGAGAACTGTATATCAGGCTTGTCAGTTAGCTGAAAATCAGACTAATACTACAGTGGCTCGGATCCCAAGTAAACTGTAGCTCCCCAAGTTCCCTTGGCTATTGGCCTGTGTACTTTTTGTATAAATGGCTCTTTCTAAGAAATAGTTGATCTTAGTTAGTAACAATGACTACACTCATACTCATTCGCCCATATCCATACTTGGGATTAACAATTAAAAATAATTAATGATTAAAGTTAATCGTTATTTTTTCTATTAACTTTTTAACTTATTCATTAGTTTTGGTAATGTTTAACTAGTTGAAAATTTGGTTAACGATTAAAGTAACTCAGTTAGTTTTTCAAATGTGATAAAGGTGCCATTTAGTCTGTGGACTGGGGAGAAAGTGTCTAAAACTTCATTCAGGTCAAAGACCAGTTGTTTTCCCCATCCCCAAATTGTCACTGTCAAGCAAGGTCACCGTTTTGAAGACACAGCCTTCCCCTTTAGTCAGATTCCTCTACCCTATAAATCAAATAGGCAGACCAAATGGGTGTAGCATTGTTGACCTATCCCTGAAGAAGTTATCATTATACTTGATTATAAAATAAAGTTGGGGTATTCGTTTATTCATCTTGTTTTAAATAAACGTAGCGGGCCTAAAAGCTTGTTTATCTTTCTTAAATGCTTAAATTGTAATTTTACCCATCTGTATAATTAGGAAAAAAAGTTGTATTTTGACGTTAATGTTGTCAATAGTTTTACAATTATCATACATAATTAGTTGATCATACATAATTACAGATCTAAAGTGTACTGTTCAAAAGTAATTGTGAAAAAACATTTTAATGGTGAATAAAACCAACATTTTCCCTAATGTTTACTTTAGGCTTCCTTTGTAAAATTAATCTATTATATGATAAAACGCAACAGAATAAACTACCTCCAAGATTGCAAAATACATGTCAAATAACAATGCTAAATCTACTTCTGTTTCATTTTTTGCTATCAGCGACTTTGAAAATAAAAGATAATACTTTCTTTAATAGTAATATCAATAATATCGCTAGTTTAGGAATAGTTTAGTGGTTTATTCATGATTTAGGCAGTTTTAATCATGTTTAATTAACTCATTGCAGTAATAATGAAACATGTACATAGATAGAATGGCCAATTTTTAAACATCTAATAAACAGAATTGCCTTTTCGAAAACAGTATGAATTGATCTACCTCCATTTCTCTATAGATGGAGATGGAGTATATTTTGTTCAGTATTTGCTTATACCAAAACCCATACTATCTTATCAGCGACCCTTCCTTATCACCTCTAGTCTGAAAAAACCACCTGGAGTCAACATTTCACAATATAATTTGGCGTTTTTATTGTGCACTGAGTAATAGAAATGTTTGGTTACTGAGAATTTTCTGTAAAATAGTTATTGCTTTTTTACTGTACAGTGTCCAAGATGTACAGTTTTAATTACAATCATTTAAGTATGTTTTTTAACGCTTTTAGGAATCAAATTAAAGATTTAATTTTCAAGATTACATATTGAATTGATTACATATTGATTATATGTATATAAAACAAAAATAGTATGAACATTGCTATAGTCTAATCAAAATTTGAATGGTAGGCCTACACACTATGAGTACCATTTTGAATTGTATAATTGATATGAATCTGTGTTTTGGTTGAAGAGTACTTTTTTTACTTAGATGTTTATTATTTTTACTATATTTTTGTTGTTTTTAAATGAACTACTGGGCCTTGCTTTTATTGTTCGAATATCTTGGTTTTGTATAGTTTTTTGTCAATTACAGCTAATTGTTTTGTCAATCAGTATTCTTCTGTTTTCTTAGTTCAATTTAATTGACATAAATATTAATTAAATACTATGGATAAACTTCTTCGTCCAGATAAACTTAGTACTGACCCTAACTCATACAATTCTGCCGTTGAATGGCTTCACTGGAAATCTACTTTTGACAACTTTATATCTGGTGTAGAAAACATTGATGACAAAGGTAAGTTATCTCTTTTAGTAAACTATGTATCACCAACAGTTTACACATTGTTATTGCAATGTTCCAATAGCATTGGCTTGTGACAAGTATTCGGATGCTATTGGAAAATTGACAGATGCTTATGTGAAGCCTAAATTGTTTTCTCTCGTCATACATTAGCAACTAGAAGCCAGGTACCACATAAGACTGTGTTACAATATTTCACAATTTTACAACAATTAAGTCAAGATTAAGGCAATACGATTTCTGATCATATCATTGGTCCAGATCCAACTAGGTTTCAACCTCTTTTAGACTTTTCTATTCAAAACAACTTGGCAGCTTTACGCAGGGTGATGGGAATGTTCGCCCACTATTCTAAGTGGATTCCTAACTTTTAAAACAAATTGTGGCCTCTTGTTGAATCTACAAGGTTTCCTTTAAATACACTTGCTGTTGATGCTTTCAATAAGATCAAATCAATGATCACAAAATCTGCTGTTGATTCAATTGATGGAAATGCTAGTTTTGAGGTTGAAACAGATGCGTCTGATCAAGCCATAAGAGCAACTTTATGACAGGCTGATAGGCCAGTCGCATTCTTTTCTAGGATACTGTCACAAACAGAGCGACGGCAGAACGCTTTGTGCATAGAACGTTTGTAAGCTCATTAAAGCCACTGCACCTTTTGAGAGAATAAATCTAGATTTTAGAGGCCCTATATACCTTCTTCCTCAATAAATCGATACTTCCTGACAATAATTGATGAATATTCAGGATTCCCTTTTGCAATACCATGTGCAGATCTATACTCAGCTACAACAATAGAAAATTTGAAACATCTTTTCTATATTTTCGGCACACCTTCATATATTCATTCCGATCGAGGTTTGTCTTTCATGAGTACAGAGCTTAAAACTTTTCTAATTTCAATTGGAACAGTCTCAAGTCACATAACTGCAATCTCAATCACTAAATGTGAAACAGGAAGAAGATGATCGTCTGTCGCCAAGTAGTTCTCAAAACAATTTAGAAAATGGTTTCCTAGATGGAAGTCTGCGATCTTCATGTGATAGTCAGCAACTCAAAGAATCAGAAGGCCCCCTAACTACTTAAAAGATTATGTGTCTTCATCGTTGAGGGGGGAAATGATATGGATCTATGTTTTGGTTGAAGAGTACTTTTTAAAACATATGTTTATTATTTTTACTGTATTATTCTTGTTTTTAAATGAACTACTGGGCCTTGCTTTTATTGTTCGAATATCTTGGTTATGTATAGTTTTATGTCAATTACAGCTAAATGTTTTGTCATTCAGTATTCTTCTGTTTTCTTAGTTCAATAATATATTATGTAATAAGTCTATTTATCCAAGATATCATAAATAATAAAATATAGTGATCAAGCATTTGTTTGCATATATTTTACTGTGCCAAAAACGGCAAAAACTAACCTTTAATTTTCAATTTCAGTTAATTTTTGTAAAACTTTAACTTTAATCAGTTACTTTCAATTTACCCTAACTTTTAAATTTAATTAGTTAATTTTGTACAGGATTAACTATACCCAGTTAAAAAAAAATCATTAACTTTCCCAAGTAAGCCCATATCTACAATCAGTGTATTATTCGTGGTGAGTAAATAACTCTGTAGGATTACAGGTGGGTGGGTGTGTCAACACCATTGTATGTGTAGGGTGGGGGGGGGGGGTAATACCATACTACCAGAATGAATGGGTGGTTCATTAGTTCTGTACCTGTATGGGTGGATCAATATTACTGTACCTATATGGATGGACAGGTGGGTCAATACCACTGTATGTGTATGGGTGGCACTTGTATGAATGGGTGGATAGGTCAATACCACAGTACTTGTACAGGTATGTGGGTTGTTCAATACCACTATACCTGTATGGGTGGGTCGGTGGTTAATTTCTTACTGTAGTACATGTTAAGGTGGGTTGGTACACCAGCAACTATTTCGAAGTGCAAAGCAGGGACACTGTCGATATAATGGTTGTATTACACTAGTAATATTGTTTTTTTATTGCGATAATGTATTAAATCAGCAAAAAATATTTTAAACAAAACATAACTACTGTACTGATAATGTATATTCGTTTAACTTTACTAAAAAGTCTGACAGATTTTCCAAGAATTTAAAAGTGAAATTCAAATTGAAAATATTTGGTGTGTTTTTACTTTCTCCTATATTTGTTAGCTTAGAGAAAGTATTGTGATTGTACACAACATTTTGTTACAAGTTTGTCATAAAATCCACTTTAGGGCTCCTTGAACCCTAAAAAGTGATTTTTTGAAAAAAAGTTGGTGTCTGTTCGCGTGTATGTGCACTGGAGACCAAACGGATGGATCGACTTTTACAAAATTTGGTATGTAGTTGTATTTGGCCAGTAGATCCAGACTGTTTTTTCACTTATTTGAAATTTTAGTTCTTTTAATTTAATGGGCAAAAAACATAAAGAAAATTTTATTTTATGCTCTAACCATTATGATTACATTTTCAGGAAATATGTGAATTACAATTTAAAATATTTTAGTAAAAACTGCATGTCCCCAACATAGAACCTCTGATAGGAGTTTTGATGGGAGATAGGTAGCAACATAGAACCTCTGCTTGGAGTTTTGATGGGAGATAGGTAGTAAGATAGAACCTCTGCTTGGAGTTTTGATGGGATATAGATAGCAACATAGAACCTCTGCTTGGAGTTTTGATGAGAGATAGGTAGTAACATAGAACCTCTGCTTGGAGTTTTGATGAGACATAGGTAGTAACATAGAACCTCTGCTTGGAGTTTTGATGAGATATAGGTAGTAACATAGAACATTTGCTCGGAGTTTTGATGGGAGATAGGTAATAGGTAGTAAGAAAGAACCTCTGCTTGGAGTTTTGATGGGAGGTAGGTAGTAACATAGAACCTCTGATTGGAGTTTTGATGGGAGATAGGTAGCAACATAGAACCTCTGCTTGGAGTTTTGATGAGATATAGGTAGTAACATAGAACATTTGCTCGGAGTTTTGATGGGAGATAGGTAGTAAGATAGAACCTCTGCTTGGAGTTTTGATGGGAGGTAGGTAGTAACATAGAACCTCTGCTTGGAGTTTTGATGGGAGATAGGTAGCAACATAGAACATTTGCTTGGGGTTTTGATGAGAATTTATTCAATTTGGTGTATTATTACTCTTTTCGCTGCCCATAATGGCTATTTAGCTTTATATACCAGTTATGTAGTAAAGTTCAACAATATAATAATGTTTTTCATAAAATATTAAACCCAGTTGTGATTTTGTTCTGTTAAATTAAGGAATAGTTGAGTTAGTAACAATTTAATTCAAATACTTGGGTAAAATTTAATGCAGTTGTTAATAAATGTTTGATTACTATTAAGATGTATGAGCTTAACTTAATTTACAAATTACATATATTTAAATTTTCCATAAAGTCATGGAGGTGGTAAATTAATTAACATAATTAATTTTTTATCAATGACAGATAAAAAAATCAACATTCTGCATAATACTTTAGAGAAGACAATAAGTAATTTTTTATCAATGACAGATTACTAATGAACATTTTGTATAATACTTTAGAGGTGACAATAAATAAATGTTTATCAATGACAGATTACTAATGAACATTTTGTATAATACTTTAGAGGAGACAATAAGTAACTATTTATCAATGACAGATTACTAATGAACATTTTGTATAATACTTTAGAGGAGACAATAAGTAACTATTTATCAATGACAGATTAATAATGAACATTTTGTATAATACTTTAGAGGAGACAATAAGTAACTATTTATCAATGACAGATTACTAATGAACATTTTGTATAATACTTTAGAGGAGACAATAAGTAACTATTTATCAATGACAGATTACTAATGAACATTTTGTATAATACTTTAGAGAAGGGAAGAGTGTTGTCTGGTTTCTCTGATGATGCCTTCTAATTTTGACACAATGCCAGTTCTTTTTCTTTGTTCTCATGTCAGACCGATCTCAATTCTAGAAAAAGGGACTCTTGGATCTGACATTTCTGTTTATTTAGAGAAGATTTTTCATACAAAACGACAGAAAATTGTCCAGCTCAATATCAAACTAGTAACTGGCTGAGAAATAAGCTTCTTATTTAGTGCTTATAATACAATTTACAGAAGCTCTCATGAACTTAAGAACTTTTGTTATCCTTTGTTATCCAGGTTTGATCAGGAGTTCCTTTTTAGAAGGAAGTATCATCTGGAGATTGTCATGTTTATCAAATGGCCATATATCTATCTACATGAGGTTATAAAAGGACTGCCAACTGACTAGTGTAGAATGTGTATTAAAGGGATACACCTCAGTAGGCACATTAATATGTATGAACCATAGTCTTCCATCATCAAGAAAAACCGTAAATTAAATTAATTTCTGTTATAATTTATTCCTACTATAACAAGTGTGGGAGAATGCAGTAATAAGTTCTAAGATAGGGAACTCTGTACTTGAATGCGTACATCAGGATACAGCACATGAAAGTAGACATCTTTATTGTAAAAACGATTTAGAAATAGTTTTAATCAATGTAATAAACTGCTAAATGATTCTTCAAAAAAAGGCCAAACAAAATTGTCATTAAAGTACTCACTGAGTATGTGATAAGACTAAAAAAAATGTCTTGAACTGACTCAATAAACATTTTCAGTTCCTAATAAAAATTAGGAAGATGACTATAAATTTTAATGCCTTTATAAAATTGACAAGCTATATATATTTTTAAATTTATGCCTTGTATTTTAATATATATATATATTTTAAATTTATAATATAAAATAATAACTGAGCACCCTTAATATATATATATATATATATATATATATATATATATATATATTGCACTTTATGTAATAATGACTAACTTTGTATATATCTGATATTGCTGAAATATCATGTACTAGTTTTAACACTTCAAATATATAACTTCAATGTAGAGTTAGTCCTTACTCCCCTTGGATGATATAACAAAAATATAGGCAGAATTAATACAGGATAATATCTTTTAAATGCCTTGTAATGCTTATCCTCTCTATCGAGATAGCTGGAGAATGTTAAAATATTCAGTCATTGACCATTTGCAGAGTATAATTCAGAGTTGTTATACAGGGTGTCCTATAAGTAACCAGCCAAACTTCTGGAGGTCATTCCTTGGGTTAAAACAAACAAAAAATTTCATGTGTACAAATCGTCTATCTCGCTCCATTATCCGGCTATCTGTCTGTATGTGTTTTTTACTAAAAACTTAATATTTCAAAGGTTATTTAAGATAAAACCATGAAAATTGGTATGAATTTTGATCTTTACAGTATCCATGTACTATTTAAATTTCATTATTTTACAACAATCTTTTTCAAAATGGCGGCCATTTTAAATTTTTAAAGCCAAATAACTTAATAACCTTAAATTTTACTAAAAAATTGTAGGTTACAAAAAAGTTTAAGACTTTATTTCTATAAATAATTATATAAAAAGTTTTAAGATTAAACAACTATTAACTGAGAAATTACAATTTTTATCAAATAAAAATATGCTTGATATTGATAAAATTTAAAACTTTAGTTTTCAATTTTGAAAAAAATTTTATGACGTAGCTTTTTTTTATTCATTTGATAGTTGGGAAGAAATTAAAACCTCCATTGAATATGATTTATTTTTGTTGAGGACATGGTGTAACAGCAATGCAATGACCGTCAATGTTTCAAAGACTAAAATTCTAAATTTTGATTTATTTGGCTTTTCTTTTGACTATAATTATAAATATCATTCATTTTCATGCTTAGACGTAGACCACTGCAATTGTGAAAAAATCGAGCAAGTAGACGAAATAAAATATTTGGGGATTTGGCTGGATAGTAAAGTGAATTGGAAAGTTCATATAAGTAATCTTCATGCAGATTTAAGAAAATCTATTAGAACATTTTATTTTCTGAGGAATATATGCGATGCTTCCTTTTTAAGGACGTTATATTTTGCACTTGTAGATTCTCGTTTGCGATACGGAATCGAGTTTTGGGGTGGAACTCATGATTATTTATTAAATAAGATTTTTGTTACACAAAAGTATTTTATTCGTATAATGTTATTTAGTAAACCAAAAGATCACACTGAACAACTATTTAAACAACTTAAAATATTACCAGTAAAAAATCTGTTTATTTTCAAAGTTCTTCAAATGTTTTACAAGATGAGTGGTAACACTGGTACAGTCAATTTATTCTATCAAACAAGAAGTAGAACACAGCAACATTTTATCAGACCTCGGGTCAATAAAGTATTTTTCTCTAAAACATTTTTGTTTTTAGGCCCAAAGTGTTTCAACTTGTTGCCACAAGAAATTAAACAATTAAACAGGTTTAATTTATTTTCAAAAGTGCTAAAAAAGTGGTTAATTGATATTACAGATATCAGCACACTTACATCTATAGTTTGTTAATTTACTTTGCAATAAAACTTATAATGTATGTATATATATATATATATATATATATATATATATATATATATATATATATATGTGTGTGTGTGTGTGTACTTCAAATAGGTTATTTAAGTAGGTTACTTTTGTATTATTTTACACACGCTTCACAGTGGACGCTTCAGTGAAGTGTATTTATAAGAAGACTCACCTATGAGTGACTTTATTTTATCTATTATTTGTATTATAGCTACCAGTTACTGGATGTTGGTAGTTATTTATTTTTTCCAAGAAAATATTGTTTTGTTCACATTGTACATAATTGCGGAAATAAACGATTTATTATTATTATTATTATTATTATTATTAAGTTATTTGGCTTTAAAAATTTAAAATGGCCGCCATTTTGAAAGAGATCGTTGTAAAATAATGAAATTTAAATAGTACATGGATACTGTAAAGGTCAACATTCATACCAATTTTCATGGTTTTATCTTAAATAACCTTTGAAATATTAAGTTTTTAGTAAAAAACACATACAGACAGATAGCCGGATAATGGAGCGAGATTGACGATTTGTACACATGAAATTTTTTGTTTGTTTTAACTCAAGGAATGACCTCCAGAAGTTTGGCTGGTTACTTACGGGACACCCTGTATACTACAGAAGGTCCAACTAAATTTAGTTGATAAGTTAGGACCACTGTCCCATAAGTTTGAATAGTCAATAAAAAGTGCCACTGGCGTTAAAACACACAAAAGAAAACCACAAATTCATTGGATCAAGTAAAAAAGAATATATTATTAATATGCCCAAAATAGAAATGAACTTAATTTTTTAAAGATTTACTATAGTACATACATGGATAATTTTTGTCATCCACCAATTTTCTTTTTCAAAACCAGCTAGTACTATGGCTTACAGCTGTAACCTGGTTACTTGGGGGCTAAATGTTGTGGATTGTAAATGGCTAGCCAACTATTGGCTATGGGCTTACAGTATAAGTTGGTCTGGCTATGGACTAATATTTATTATTTCATTTATTCGTTGATTGTCAAGATATGGGGGAATAAGTATTTTGAATGAAATGAAAAACGTTTTATTTTCTGAGGCAAAGTTAGGACCATTAGGTCCTCTCTTACACTTAACCTGAATGAGTGAAGATGAGCCAATGTAGTCATTGTTACAAACTAAGGCTGACTACTCACTCCTTAGAAAGTTTCATTAATTAATAGCCCAATGATAAGTGAACAGATGTTTATCAGTTGATCTCTTTCAACATTTGTTATGACTCTGAATAAAAGGGCCATTATAAGAAACAGTCAATCAATAACAATGACTATAGTTGTGCATCTGTACTAACCATGCTCATTTATAACCAGTACTCTCCCATATTTGGCATATAATCTTAATGACAAATAAATTAAACCAAGAGAAAAAATTTCATAGAATAAATATGTGTACCAACCAAAGATAAAAGTGATACTTTCTAACGACAAAGTTCTGACTGGTTACAATTCAAAGCTTCATATTCACTGCTGTTTCTGATATAAGAATATGGTCTAACTGACAATTATCCTCATGACTGTTCCTTCCTGGATGAAAATGAAAGCATTTGTATCAGTACAGGCTACTGAAGTCTTCTAGCACTTGTTTTTTTTTTTTTTTTTCTGTAAAGCACCGCTTGTGATTATAATTTGCTTAGGAATATGTATTCCAATATAACCATAAGTATTTTTTTGTAGATGTTTATTCAACTACTAAAATTCTATATATATAGGTTTTACGTAGTTAAATTCTGAATGGGTAACACGTTACATAAGTGAGTAAGAGTTAATTACCTTATTTACTTGTATTTCTGTAATATATTAGTTTAATTCTGAATGGGTAACACGTTACATAAGTGAGTAAGAGTTAATTACCTTATTTACTTGTATTTCTGTAATATATTAGTTTAATTCTGAATGGGTAACACGTTAAATAAGTGAGTAAGAGTTAATTACCTTATTTACTTGTATTTCTGTAATATATTAGTTTAATTATGAATGGGTAATACATTACATAAGTGAGTAAGAGTTAATTACCTTATTTACTTGTATTTCTGTAATATATTAGTTTAATTCTGAATGGGTAACACGTTACATAAGTGAGTAAGAGTTAATTACCTTATTTACTTGTATTTCTGTAATATATTAGTTTAATTCTGAATGGGTAACACGTTAAATAAGTGAGTAAGAGTTAATTACCTTATTTACTTGTATTTCTGTAATATATTAGTTTAATTCTGAATGGATAACACGTTAAATAAGTGAGTAAGAGTTAATTACCTTATTTACTTGTATTTCTGTAATATATTAGTTTAATTCTGAATGGGTAACACGTTAAATAAGTGAGTAAGAGTTAATTACCTTATTTACTTGTATTTCTGTAATATATTAGTTTAATTCTGAATGGGTAATACATTACATAAGTGAGTAAGAGTTAATTACCTTATTTACTTGTATTTCTGTAATATATTAGTTTAATTCTGAATGGGTAATACTTTACATAAGTGATTAAGAGTTAATTACCTTATTTACTTGTATTTCTGTAATATATTAGTTTAATTCTGAATGGGTAACACGTTAAATAAGTGAGTAAGAGTTAATTACCTTATTTACTTGTATTTCTGTAATATATTAGTTTAATTCTGAATGGATAACACGTTAAATAAGTGAGTAAGAGTTAATTACCTTATTTACTTGTATTTCTGTAATATATTAGTTTAATTCTGAATGGGTAACACGTTAAATAAGTGAGTAAGAGTTAATTACCTTATTTACTTGTATTTCTGTAATATATTAGTTTAATTCTGAATGGGTAATACATTACATAAGTGAGTAAGAGTTAATTACCTTATTTACTTGTATTTCTGTAATATATTAGTTTAATTCTGAATGGGTAATACGTTACATAAGTGAGTAAGAGTTAATTACCTTATTTACTTGTATTTCTGTAATATATTAGTTTAATTCTGAATGGGTAATACTTTACATAAGTGAGTAAGAGTTAATTACCTTATTTACTTGTATTTCTGTAATATATTAGTTTAATTCTGAATGGGTAATACTTTACATAAGTGAGTAAGAGTTAATTACCTTATTTACTTGTATTTCTGTAATATATTAGTTTAATTCTGAATGGGTAATACTTTACATAAGTGAGTAAGAGTTAATTACCTTATTTACTTGTATTTCTGTAATATATTAGTTTAATTCTGAATAATAACAAATATTATATAATAAATGTTTCAATCTACAAAATGTTACTTTTTCATAGCATTTGATTTATTTGAACAGTTCTTCTTTATTCATTCAGCCTGCTACAACCATTCAGATAGCATCATAAATAAAAGGAAACAATAGTTTTTTGTAAGCAAGCATGTATCAAATATCGCTGACCATTCTATTTAGAGAGAAACTGACATGTTTGAAAGCTACGTACAATGGCATATGTCACACGAGAATGTCAAATGTGTACTCACCAAAGGTATTCTGGAACATTACTTTTATCTGTAATTGCTGGCCTAGTAAAAATATAGCAAAAATATATAAAATACAATGTATTTCAGTAGTATCTATTTTTAGAGGCAATAACAATTACAGCCAACTATGGGCATTTAAAGATATAATCTGAAGCAAGTTCTAATGATATTTATATGATAGGTATAACAGCAATTAATTGTCCGTATATTTATATGATAGGTATAACAGCAATTAATTGTCCGTATATTTATATGATAGGTATAACAGCAATTAATTGTCCGTATATTTATATGATAGGTATAACAGCAATTAATTGTCCGTATATTTATATGATAGGTATAACAGCAATTAATTGTCCGTATATTTATATGATAGGTATAACAGCAATTAATTGTCCGTATATTTATATGATAGGTATAACAGCAATTAATTGTCCGTATATTTATATGATAGGTATAACAGCAATTAATTGTCCGTATATTTATATGATAGGTATAACAGCAATTAATTGTCCGTATATTTATATGATAGGTATAACAGCAATTAATTGTCCGTATATTTATATGATAGGTATAACAGCAATTAATTGTCCGTATATTTATATGATAGGTATAACAGCAATTAATTGTCCGTATATTTATATGATAGGTATAACAGCAATTAATTGTCCGTATATTTATATGATAGGTATAACAGCAATTAATTGTCCGTATATTTATATGATAGGTATAACAGCAATTAATTGTCCGTATATTTATATGATAGGTATAACAGCAATTAATTGTCCGTATATTTATATGATAGGTATAACAGCAATTAATTGTCCGTATATTTATATGATAGGTATAACAGCAATTAATTGTCCGTATATTTATATGATAGGTATAACAGCAATTAATTGTCCGTATATTTATATGATAGGTATAACAGCAATTAATTGTCCGTATATTTATATGATAGGTATAACAGCAATTAATTGTCCGTATATTTATATGATAGGTATAACAGCAATTAATTGTCCGTATATTTATATGATAGGTATAACAGCAATTAATTGTCCGTATATTCATATTATTCTAAGCATTGAAATATGAAGATTTAAAAGAGACAATTTTGTTATTGAAGGGAATTATATTAATTATATATTTGGGAGACGGAATTAAGACATTAGAACTGTTTTCACTAAAAAGTGTAAAAAAAGTATAGAGCAATTAACTATGTAAATAGGACAATAATATAACAAGTTTACAGTATATCTAGTCTTTTCTGATAAGTGCAGCTACTTTATTGCAAAATAAATAAATAATATTTATTTTAAAAGCATTTCAAGCAGAATAATGAATTGAATAAACCCCTCATTAATGTGGTGAAGTTAGATCTGATTAGTTCTCTTTACACTTGAATACAGAATAAATGTACTCGTATACATCCTTGTATATAATAAATGAAGCCGTTTTTGGCATTGCAAATCCTTCCTTATTTCTTAACCAATTTAAACGGTTGAGGTGTCAAAAAATGTCTCTCTGTTCGTAGTTGTGCAATAAGGTCTTAATTCTTCAAAATTTCTACCCTGAAGGTTGTGGGAAGCCCTCACAGTACGTTTTTTGGCCATGAGAATAACATGATGAGAGATTTAAATGAACCGAACAGCTGTTCAAAAGTAAATAATGATTTCCAAAAAGTGTAAACAATAGTGTTTGTAATATTGAGAAGGTAAGATCTGTGATAATGTTAAAACAGGGAAGGTTGTTAGATGGGTTTATTCACATTAGGTTGTAAGCTCCACTCTACTGGACTTGAAGGTTTCAATAATAATACAATGCAAGGTTCCTATATAACAGGTTGTCTCATTCTCATATGGTCTAAATAAGCCGAGTTTTGATGTCAGAGGGGGACCTCCGACCACAGAGTAAGTGTATTACTTACTCTATGCCCCCAACACATTATGCTGAACAATTAAAACTACATACTAAAAACCATTACTCTATTGTTTTCAAGAGTACTTTGGAATAAATTAAATTTATGATTTTTAATATTATGTGGCTATTATTACAAACTGTAACGGCACACCTCACTTCAGGCATTTCACAAACATAGTCATATGAATTCACAATTATTCAAAACAAAGCCATACAGTGTTAAACATCATACTCAAAATTAATCAACAACACAGACGGAAATGTAATAGAGAGTACGGATACCAGATGTTTTACATTGTTCGGTTTGTTTTGTTTACAGCAGTGGAATACAGCAGAAAAAACACAACTGAGGCCTCCCAATGACATAATTGCTACCTGCGCGATATGGATGCGTACTTGTATGAGACAACCTCTTGTATAGGAACCTTGTATATAATGGAGTTATTTAATTTATTTAATTAATCGTCAGCTGTTAAACAAAACCAAATGAAATGACCATGTTTGAAATAGGCTAAGTAAAGTCATTAGGTTTACTAACTACTAACGAATGGGTTTAAGTAATGTGAGTGAGATACTGTAAATGATTTAATACTGTCATTTCACGTGATACAGTTAACCTACTATTATTTGTAGTAAAAATTCACAATACAAGGCCAAAGTCAGAGGTGTAAAGAGTACAGTGAGTGACGGGGTTGGCACTCGTAGCATACAGGGGTGTCCCATAATTTAAATATAATAACAGTATCAAAAAACAAAAATTGAAATGAATCTCAAAAAAGAAAAATCAAAATAACTTCAATGGAGTATTTTACATAATATGCTAAGTAATGAATAAATCTTTAACTATTTAAGTACATTCACAATTATATATACGTGGTTCACTTACATGCACACCCGTCCAATTATCCATTAACTCCCCACTACTCAAGTTTTAAGCAACAGCATCTCCCTGACCTCCACCCCAAAGTGAGGGGCTGTTTTTTTTCTGTAACTTTTATATAACTAGGTAGAAAATTCTACAAAAGACATGAAGGGACTAAAAATGACTTATTGAAAATAGTTGCATTTCTATGTTGTGGATTTGATTGAAGAAAAGCTCCTCTTTGTATATTACAAGAACTAATTTGAGACAAGAAAGTATATTTTTCAGAGAAAGATAAGATAATAAGTTTGATCTGATGATAATATGTAACAAAGTAAGGACATAAAATATTTTTGGAAATTTCATTGTTTCAAAATATCTAGCTCCATAAGATAAGGAGTAACATAATCATATCGCTTTAAGTTAAAAATATAATGGATAAAAGAATTTCATGCATGTTGTTCTCTCCCAGAGCCAAACAGTTATATTGTTAATGACTATGTCACAGTAGTTGAAGTGAGTTTACACCAGAGTTAACTTGAATGGAAGGAATAAAGCAAAGAATATAAAACTACGGATACATGAAAAAAACTCTTGCAATTTGCAGCAACCGATTTGTTTCATGTAAATGTCTTGTTAATAGGCCAAGGTTGTTTTACTCAGTCACAGTATTTCAGTTTATACATGTTTGGTTTTAGTTTTTTATATCGTTTTGAGGAAATCGTTGTGTATGTAACACTAAGGATTGAGGTGCAACCATAGGTGCAACACTCTTAAAGAAAATACATTTTTAAAAGGTTCGATTGCCATTTTAAAGAACAAATTAGCTAGCAATGAAGCAATGTATGAAGAGACGAACGATGATCAGGGTAATAAAGTGAAGAATTTAGAAAATCTGTTTGTTAAATTAGATGTAATTCAATAACAGCTTAACAAAGTAGTTCAAGAAAAATATAATATTAAAATAATTTTTCAAGAGCATGGTCAAAAACAAGAGTTACTGATACAAGACTGCTCAAATTAAATAACACATATTACGCAAATCATTTCAAGACTTGACTCTAAACTGAAAACAATTTAAACACATTGATCAATCAGAAGCACTATAATAAGTGCTGCCACTCAGACTACAGAGGACAGCTCATGAACACTAGTTGCAAGCAAAATACCAATAAAAAACTAGGTTAACATCTCAACTCCAAACCATCGTTAACATAAAAAAACACACCAATAACTGAAATAATTATCTCCAATAAAGAAAACATTGAAGATTTCTTCAATAATTATTTATGCATCGTACTTCTTATATATCCATACCCAATCAAAAAATGCAGAAGGAGTAGCAAACTAAAAATTTGGATAATGACAGTGTAGTCTTTAGCTTATAGAATGAGTTCATCAATGCAGATGCAAGATATCAGTGAGCCAGTGAGAAAGATAAACAAACCTTCACATTACTAAATAACGCATATGACTTAAATCTAAGAACACTCAGTAGAGAAGCGAGTACTACTACTCATATTGACAAATCCACAAACAAAAATAAGGCTGTTTGGGACATTATTAACAGTGAAAGAAAACCACTCGAGAATGAAATGTCTGGCTTTAGTTTCATCCATAATACACATATTTCCATCTCTTTCTATAAACCTCACTCCGTATTTGATTTTACCAAAACTCATTCACTGTTCATCTGTGAAATCAACATGACAATTAACACTACCCTACAGGAATACCTTTTTGAAATGGGCTCTCAAGTAACATTGGTTTTAAACATTGATGCAGTTTTCATTTGTCTCAACATTTGTATTTCTTCACAACGAATTTTTAATACTTTGATTAAGAAAATCAATTGTTGATGGATAATTAAGAAAGGAAATTACTACATTGATTTACTGAAACCTCTTCTTAAAATAAATTAATATCAACATAGATATAAATATTTATATTTTTGTAGTAGCTTTTAATATTGTTTTTAGAAGTTAGTGTGATTGTTAAGTATTTACATGTTTTACAGGTATAAAATCAGACAATTATTATAAAGTTACCATTATACAATCAGCCAATTATTATACAGTTACCATTATACAATCAGCCAATTAATATATAGTTACCATTATACAATCAGCCAATTATTATACAGTTACCATTATACAATCAGCCAATTAATATATAGTTACCATTATACAATCAGCCATTTATTATACAGTTACCAGTATAAAATCAGCCAATTATTATACAGTTACCATTATACAATCAGACAATTATTATACATTTACCATTATACAATCAGCCATATTATAATATTTTTTCTTGTTTTAATTTTTTTAACCAGTTTAGAAAATTCTTTAGTTAGGGTACGGCCACACACACCGTGCTTGTCGGTACGACAGGCTCTAAATGCCTTGCGATAGATACGATGGCATTAGCCACACACACTGACAGATTTGCAGTTTTAAATATTATAAATTCGGCTTGTGACAATGACTTGTTACTTGCTCTTGCTGTCAGACGTATTTGAAAAAGAAAAGAAGGTTTGGTGTTCATCCTGTGACTTGTAATAATAGAAATGGCAACTGGTGAACTTTTCCAGTTGTATATGTGCCATGTGTGGTTTTGAAGATAGTGATGGGGAGCGACAGGCTGCGACAAAATTGGCCAGTGTGGTTGGCTCTAAAAGGTAACACGGGTGTTGGTAGTGTATTTGTCGCAGTGTATATAGAACGTAACATGCTGTGTGCAAATCGTAGTTACGGAATGGAGTTTGTGGCCAGGTCCCATTTCAATCATTAATAGATTTCAATTAAGACACAAATAAGACAAGTCCCTTAACATTCACAAAAACCAAAACCTAATTTACCAAATAAAGAATTTTTGGCTCTTAAAACACTACTAAGTGATGAATCAATCGTTATTATTCTTCCAGCTGATAAAGGCAAAATAACTGTAGTGTTAGATAAAACTGAATATATCAGTAAAATCAATGAATTAGTCTCTACTGATGAATATGAATTATTAAAAAAAGATCCTACTAAAAAATCGAACAACTAGTAAAAAATTCCCTTAAAAATGTCAAAACACAAGATTAGTAAAATAAATCATGTCAAATTAAATCCAAATTTCTCTAAACCACATCATATCTATGGTCTTCCTAAATTACATAAAGAAGGAATTCCCCTAAGACCAATTGTAAGCTCTATTGACTGCCCTACTTATCAACTTTCTAAATTTCTCCTCCCAATTTTAACTCCTTTATTTGGCAATTCTTTTTCATACGTTAAAACTCTTGATTTTTTAGAAAAACCAAAGTACTTGACAAATTGGTCGGTAGCGTAGTTGGTTCAATCCCAGCTTCATGTGCTAAAGGTTCTCAGTTCGATCCCAATCAGAGTCAATACATTTTGAGAAGGATCAGCTGATAACCACCGGCTGTTCATTTGTCATTGGGCTATTAATTAATGACACTTTCTAAGGAATAGTCGGCCTTAGTTTGTAACAATGACTACATTCGCTCATCTACACTCAACACACTCATTCAAAATCCATATTCGCCCATATCTTGACGATCGGCGTCTTATGAATAAATAAATAAATAAAATAAATAAATACAAAATTCAGACATTATGGTTAGCTATGATGTGTGTAGCTGTAGCTGAAGCATTAAACATAATATAATCAAAACTAGAGAAAGATGAAAATTTAAGTTCAAGAACCAATCTATCTATTTATAACAATTTTTAATTTACTAGAAGTCTGTGTATATAATAACTACTTCCAAAATAATGACCAATTTTATAAACAAGTTTCTGGTTTACCGATGGGAGGAGTCCTTAGTTCAATTATAAGTAACATTTTTATGGATATTTTTGAAGAATTAATGTTCAATAAATGGACTATCAAACCGAAAATATGGCTTCGTTATGTTGACGATATATTTTGTATTTGGGAAAACCAAGATGATATACGTATTAAATTTTTAAATTTTATTAATGAAATACGACCAACGATAAAATTTACCATGGAAAAAGAAGAAGAAGGAAAACTTCCGTTTCTAGACATATTAATAACCAAAACAGAAGACAATACTCTTGAAACCTCTTTATATCATAAAAAAACATTTAGTGGACAGTGTTTAAATTATTTTTCTAATCATCCTGAACATGTTAAAATTGGACTTGCTAGAAGTTTATTAAAAAAAATTGAACATTTAATTTTCAAATGAAAATAAAAATTACAAAAAAGAAGAAATGTGGCATTTTCTAAAAGTGAAAAACTATCCCAATAAACTTATTCAAAAATTAAAGAGAGGAAATAAACCTAAAAATCTTGCAATCGTCAGGACAATGAAAACAAACCTGTAACAACTGTAGTCATACCCTACGTTAAAACTACAAAAAATTAAAAAAAAAAATAATTCTAAATTTAATATTCGAATAAGTTTTACATCATCAGGAAGCCTTTGTAGTAAATTATCTAAATTAAAACCAAAAAATGAAAATAATCAACAAAAAATGTTATATACAAAATTAATTGTGAATGTAATAAAACATATTTCGGCCAAACATCAAGACCTGTTAAAACAAGAATAAAGGAACATATATATGAATATATTAAAATATTCATAAATATGTTAATATATAATAAAATAAAATATTAAAACTGAAAATACTGAACAATCAAAATTAGTTCAACATGCTATTAATAAAAAGCATAATATAAAATTTGAAAAGTCGTCTATTATGTATAAAGAAAAATCATGGAAAAAGAGAAATAAAATTGAAAGTGCGTTCATGGCATTAAAAAAAGATGACTGCATTTCTCAGCAATATGTTAATTTAAATAATATATTTTTACCTGTAACTAGAAATGAACTAGAAAACAACTTCAATAATCCAAAACCTTCTTTTTAAATTTTAACAACTTATCTATCAATGTTATTTAATATTTACAAATTGTATATTTTTTTGACATATGTTTTATATTTTTGTACAATTTGGTTATTATGATCTAAAGATGCCGTAACTGGCGAAAATGCACTAATCAAAAATTAAAAACTGTGGAATTAATAAACATGTTTAAAGTAGTTGTGATACGACCTGCGATTTTTCAAAAGGGCAAAACAAAGACATTAAAATTGGGTTTACATACAGTAATGAAACTCAAGTATTTGATAGTGATTAGAACAGATTTTTATTTATATACAAAAAGTATATAATACAATATTTATTTATATACAAAAAGTAGTAAGTAGCGTATTTTCGGGTTGCATTCGGCTCACACTTGACGCACAGCCGATTCACGTCGCACTGTAGTCTGCGGCTCACACTTGACCTTGACGCAAAGCCGACTCATGTCGCTCTGCAGTCTGCGGCTCACGCTTGACCTTGACGCACAGCTGACTCACGTCGCACTGCAGTCTGCGGCTCACGCTTGACCTTGACGCACAGCCGACTCGCATCGCACTGCAGTCTACTACTATCGTCCCCGTCACGCGCTAGTGATGTTGAATATTAATATAGGCTACACTCATAGCTTACAGCTCTTAAAATCTGAACATCTCCCTGCAAACACCTTAATTTTGTGGACTGTGGTACGGTATTTTACAAAACAATTTCATTTTTATTTTGCAGAAAAAACTCGCCAGGGCTGTGCTTCAGCACCCCACTTGGATGCGCGCCTGTACAGCTATCTTGTCTTTCTCTAATATATGCTGCTGCTCATTAACATTTGTATAATGTATTTTATCGAATTCACGTGCAACTAGGAAACGACCTAGATCCTGAACGCTGAGGATGGAAATTGGTACACAATACTTCGGAGCCAATTCAAACTTTACTTCCACCTGTTCCATAAAATCTTTTGAACATTATTTTTTTATAATTGCACGAAGGGTTTTAATAGTAGATGTGGTTGTAGACAGTTGGATTATGTTGCTCACTAAAATGTACCAACTGTCAAAGATCATCTTGATCCAATGTTGAATCAGATATTACAGACGAAGATTCCAGTCAATATCAACTAAGAATCAAATGATGAACTTTTAGATAAAAAAGAATCTACGCAAGACAAAATATAAATTGAAAGTGAAGCTAAAGAAATCCTTGTTGACATAATGATTGAAGATTGAGTTTCAGACAAAAATTTTAAAGAAAACCCTTTCAATATAAAAAGACATTGAGTTTATACAAGAATACCAAAAAAACAAACAAAATTCAATTTCTAAATTAACAAATTGTATTCTTTAAATGTTTGATTCATTCTTTATACGCATGAAAATCATGAATTAAAAAAAAATGTCTAATTATATATTTTTATTGTTAACACGAATGTTCCGATAATATAATTTATTTTGAAATGAATAAGTTATTTTATCCTCTTGGTATTTTGCTTAAACCCAAGTTTTTTAGTTAAGCTGGTTTGTAATAGTGAAATGATGAATTTTTGACAATTTAAAAAAATTCATAACTACACAATTTTTGGAGAAAAAAACACATATCACTTTTATCTTAAAATAGGCCATATTGTATTAAAAAAATTAGCATAGGGTAAAAACCCCTTTTAATAATTAAAAAAAAATTGTTTCAAGCAATTGCATTTTAAAACAATTGTGCTACTTTTTGTGATTTTTTAACAAAAATATTCGGATTCTAAAGACAAAAATACGTAAGAAAACATGGTTTACATCTATTGCACTCGAAATGGGTATTCAACGTTCGAACTAAAATGACTTTCCACAGGTTAGTCTCAAAAATGAGGTCCACAGGTTATATCTAAAAAACGGTGATTTTGAGGAATAAACGTATAAGAACATTTTTTGTAAATAATGTTACAAGCTACAAATTTGTTTCAACTATCTTTTCATACAACTCACCGTTTACGATAAATTTGTGGAAAACGGATTGTTATGACCTTTGACCTTGTATAACATTTTTAGCACATGCCTTTTATCGCTTAGGACTTTTGACATTATATTTGTAATGCTGCGTATATGATATCTGCCAATTTTCAGCTGTATTGGAATTTTTGCTAGGTTAAATTTTAAATTAACTGCATTATTTGACTGCTTCTATTGCGTTCCTATCACAGAGTCAAAAACGATGTGTGGCTGTAGCCTAAGATTGCATATATATTCCATAATTTTCTTATGATTATTTTTGCTTTTACCATTTAGTGTAATACCTTATTATATAAAGTTTAGTTGAGCACTCTTTTATTCTAGTAGGCCTATAATTTCAATAAATATTTTAATATCTTTCAAATTGGATATCAAGAGAAATATCATTTTACAATTTTGTTTAAACATAAGAAGATAAAAATCTCTTGTGATAAAATTTAATATTGTATTTTTGTAAGCATAATAATAATTAATTATGGACCTTTTTAAGCATAGTATTTTTAATTTTATCTGAACTAAAGGATTTTTCAAATTTTTATGTTATTTCAAAAT
Source organism: Stictocephala bisonia (assembly GCA_035578905.1). Taxonomy (NCBI): domain Eukaryota; kingdom Metazoa; phylum Arthropoda; class Insecta; order Hemiptera; family Membracidae; genus Stictocephala; species Stictocephala bisonia. The sequence goes on along the minus strand of JAQJVL010000969.1, from coordinate 1,300 downwards.
TTGTTTCAAGAGCCGTTTCAAACTCATAAAGGCTGTATACTATCATTACATTTTCTTATTCTTACATATGAGACGCAGACACAACGTTGTGCGTATTTTAAGGCGAATATGAATGGTTTTATGAGTGTAGATGAGTGTAGTCTGATTACTAACTGAGTTCAACTGTTCCTCAGAAAGGGCAATTTATTAATAGCCCAACAGCCAGGGCAACTAAGGGACCTACAGCTTTACGTGGAATCCGAACCACGTAGTGCTGGTCTGATTTTCAGCTAATTGACAAGCCTGATGCTCAGTTATCTCCCCCACACAACATCCGCACAATGATTACCACCCAACATGGACACCCCAGACTTCTCTAGTAGTGTCCACGCCGATAGCAACCACCAAGCGGACGCCATGTCGGTATTAAGAGGACCGAGCATCCAACCTATCGCCTACAATCTCCCAAACACTTTGTCCCCATGTAGCTGGGTTACAGCACTGCGCCACCAGTGCCGACAATTTTATATTTAATCTGGAAAAATAATTTGTTACTGATTCATTAAGTATAAAATTATTCTGATGGCTTGTTTTTGAACAATAAAATTTAAAACTGAACAATACCACTGTTTGTGTATGGGTGGGCGGGTGGGTTAGTGCCACTGTACATATATGGGAAGGTGGGTGAGTCAACACCCCTTAGTACACAATTTAGTGATCTTTGTATAATAATCTTGGTACTGTATCATAATTAAATATATACAAATACTTTATAAGTAATGAAGTAATGTATTTAACCCATCATTGGTGGCGTGGTGAGAACAAACTTTTATAAAATAGTTGTTACATTGGAAACTTTTTTAATAGTCAACCTACAACATTGACCTTCCAGAAATGATTTGTCTAACCCTTTCCACGTGTTTTGTTGCGCATTCTTGTTAACAGTAGTGGTGGGGGCAGTGGAGGAATGGGTCAAATCACCTACATGTTTGGCCAGTTTGACATTGTCTCTATACGTGACCATTTATGTCTCAGTAGTGGAGAGAAGTTTCATCCATACTCGAATAGATTTGTTTTTAAATTGTGTTTTTTAAATAAAGTTTGTAATTTTGTTTGTACATTTATTTACCTGTGTTTAGTAGTATTTTAAGTTGTAAATAAAAAGTTTTTATTTGTATAAGTTTGCTTGAAAATGGGGAAATTATGCTCTATTTGTTAATTTTATACATTTGTATTTGATAAATTTAATAAATAATCTCTTTTTATATATGTGCTTTAATTATCCTCCGCATTAAAAAAAAATATATATATATATATATAT